>JBBPBX010011025.1:42390-56775 GCA_038048925.1 Garcialebias charrua | reverse complement strand
AATATGTACAGTGCAGGACATACACAGGACCGAAATTGCGTTTCTCTCAGTCCCTCGGTGCAACAGTAAACATCTAAACATTGAAACACTGAAACATATAATAATAGACATAAGCATAAAATAGTAAACCTAACACTGTGTTTATGAGTATTTCTTTCAAGAGTGTAATTTTACTCCTACTTAAGTACAATTTAGACCATGTCATCTACTTCACTACTTATAAAATCAGAATTTGCTACTGATTACGGCCACAATTTGAATTAATATTCAAACCGTTCATCTGCATCTTTGTAGCCAATAAGACTCTCAGATCATGAACGCACCAATTACCTATGACGTAAGCAAAGGACAACTCCGTAGAGAGTCACTTATGGACCAAAGAGTTGGAGAAAAAGCCAAAATGGCGACAGACAACATTGTGAACAGAGAAAATGAGGAGGAGGACGAGTGCTCGTGGCCGTACCTGGAGGAATGTTTCATGTACAGAAAAGGAGACAACGTCCAGATGAAAACTTTGTTTGATCTCTACGGTGATAGCAGCTCACAAGACTTCAGCATCTAATCTCAATTAATATATTGTTGTATTTCAGGCTTTACAGCTACCTGTATGATATTGCTTTTTATTGTTTGTATGTGTGGGTTATTAGTTTGGTTAAGTATGTAAAGATCTTAGATATTGTCACAGCCATCGGTTTGTTTGGTACTAAAATGAGACAGAGCTTCTGAGAAATGTGCTTTGAATGTACTGTAGTGATTATAAACAGTAAATCAAACTGATGCCTTCTATTGACAACACAATAAAAAGTAATTAATACTCTTAGTAGTTTTTGAGAAGAGCACTTTGTACTTTTACTTGAGTATAGTTTTAAAACACCAGTAGTCCTCGACTTACGACGGAGATCCAATCCTACGCTGCGTCGTAAACCGAATTTCGATGCAATTCGGAACATACGTACATACAGCACCTTATACGCACAGGAGCGGTTTGCAGCCGAGTGTGATGCGGCCGGGATGAGGATCAGTTCCTCCAAATCCGAGGCCATGGTCTTGAGCCGGAAAAGGGTAGCATGCCCTCTCCGGGTCGGGGAGGAGGTCCTGCCCCAAGTGGAGGAGTTTAAGTATCTCGGGATCTTGTTCACGAATGAGGGAAAACTGGAGCGTGAGATCGATAGGCGGATAGGTGCAGCGTCCGCAGTGAAGCGGGCGCTGTACCGGTCTGTCGTGGTGAAGAGAGAGCTGAGTCAAAAGGCAAAGCTCTCAATTTACCGATCGATCTACGTTCCCACCCTCATCTATGGTCATGAGCTTTGGGTTGTGACCGAAAGAACGAGATCTCGGATACAAGCGGCTGAAATGAGTTTTCTCCGCAGGGTGTCTGGACTCTCCCTTAGAGATAGGGTGAGAAGCTCAGTCATCCGGGAGGGACTCGGAGTAGAGCCGCTGCTTCTCCACATCGAGAGGAGCCAGTTGAGGTGGCTCGGGCATCTGGTTAGGATGCCTCCTGGACGCCTCCCTGGTGAGGTGTTCCGGGCATGTCCCACCGGGAGGAGACCCAGAGGAAGACCCAGGACACGCTGGAGGGACTATGTTTCTCGGCTGGCCTGGGAACGCCTTGGGATTCCCCCAGAGGAGCTGCTCCAAGTGGCTGGGGAGAGGGAAGTCTGGGCCTCCCTACTTAGGCTGCTACCCCCGCGACCCGACCCCGGATAAGCGGACGAAAATGGATGGATGGAATGGATGGATGGATCTTCCTGTTGTAGATAGCTTTTGAACTAAAGTTTCATTCTGACCGGATTGACAAGCTAAAGTTTAGTCCAAGCAGGTCCAAGACCAAAGTACAGTAGACTGAAGCTATCTCAAAACAATTCCAGTCTCGACAACAGTTCGTGTCAGCATTGTTTTATAAATCTTTTGTTGCGCTCAGTCTTATTTTACGTGGTTATTTTCATTGAACTTTATCGTTTTTTTTTTGTTTTGTTTTTTACAAACGTGCATAGTTACAGCAGCAACAATCTGTAGCGCTTATGAATATTAGAACAGTTGCGCTGCAGATGCCATGTATTGTAAAACTGACAGCAGTGACGGTTGATGAATGGCGTTCACGCGTGAAACTTTTGAGTTTACGGTTGTTTAAAGGCGGCACTTTAATCCAGGACTTGCTTGGATGAGCTTTTATCTCATTGATCCAGTCAGAAATAACCAGTTTCTCCAAACTGAGATCATTTAAATAGATATCTAGAACAGGTAAGATATTATTTGTTCATAACTGTTTAACAGAACGCCACATAATACAGTATAAAGGAAAAAGTAAACTACAGTACAGTATTAATTTTTAATAAAAATGAGTACTCATGACTCATTGAGCTGTAAAATGAAGGTTGAATGAAATAATAAATAAATAAATGTGATGTTTCACTTTTCACAGTACATGAAGTAACCAGGGAAACAATCACTGCATTGTTCTGCCAAGTTACACCAAAACCCGTGTTTTTGTGCACAGCAGCACTGAAACAACCCACACATCCTGCGGAGGATGTGGTAAAACATCTGTTGGCACAAAGCCAGAAGTGACAGACGGCAGGAACCAGATGTAGACATTTAAATATTTATAATTTTATTGTTTACACTAGTTATTTCAATATCTTAAAACATAATAATATTTGACGAAATGAAACAATTTGCAACACCGATACGGTGAACTTCTAGGAAGAACTGTATCAAAATAACTTAAATAATTTGAATTTTGTTTGTTTCTGGAAAAAGCAGGAGTGGAAGTAATGAATTACAAATATTCACATTACATGTACTGTAATTAAGTAGGTTTTTTTGGGGGGTACTGGTACTTTTATGAGTATTTCTTTCAAGAGTGTAATTTTACTCCTAAGTACAATTTAGACCATGTCATCTACTTCACTACAGTACTTATAAAATCAGAATTTGCTACTGATTACGGCCACAATTTGAATTAATATTCAAACCGTTCATCTGCATCTTTGTAGCCAATAAGACTCTCAGATCATGAACGCACCAATTACCTATGACGTAAGCAAAGGACAACTCCGTAGAGTAGAGAGTCACTTATGGACCAAAGAGTTGGAGAAAAAGCCAAAATGGCGACAGACAACATTGTAAACAAAACAAGGAGGTAAAGGCTGAGGACGAGTGCTCGTGGCCGTACCTGGAGGAATGTTTCATGTACAGAAAAGGAGACGACGTCCAGATGCAAACTTTGTTTGATCTCTACGGTGATAGCAGCTCACAAGACTTCAGCATCTAATCTCAATTAATATATTGTTGTATTTCAGGTTTTACAGCTACCTGTATGATATCGCTTTTTATTGTTTGTATGTGTGGGTTATTAGTTTGGTTAAGTATGTAAAGATCTTAGATATTGTCACAGCCATCGGTTTGTTTGGTCCTAAAATGAGACGGAGCTTCTGAGAAATGTGCTTTGATTGTATAAACAGTAAATCAAACGGATGCCTTCTATTGACAACACAATAAAAAAAGTAATTAATACTCTGAGTAGTTTTTGAGAAGAGCACTTTGTACTTTCACTTGAGTATAGTTTTAAAACACCAGTACAGGTAGTCCTCGACTTACGATGGAGATCCGTTCCTACGCTGCGTCGTAAACTAAATTTCGACGTAATTCGGAACATACGTACATACAGCACCTTATACGCACAGTACTGTATTTTACCAAGCACTTAGCGTATCCTAACACAGTACCCTACTTAATTATCAAAAAACACATATATTTGGGAGCCATAATGAAGGTAAAAAAGAGTTAATTTCCTACTGGGATGATGGTGAAGCAGTTTCCTCCGTCCCTCCTCCGTATTCTCCATTTGTTTACGACGTAAAACCACTGTCAGCCATCCAGCTCGGTCCATCCTCCGTATCCGTTTACGACGTATAAAACCGCGTTCACAGTACAGTTTTGTTTTTTGAATGTCCAGAAGACCAGACTTAGCTTTTTTAGAAAGTACAGTGCAGCATTCCTCCAGTTTACGACGTAAAACGTAACTCAGCTTTTCAAAATAAATTTTCAAAATAATTTATTTATTTATATATATATATATTTCTTTTTTAATGGGAGATGCGTCGTAACTTGAGACCGTCGTAAGTCGAGGACTACCTGTACTTGAGTACAAATTTTACCGCCTCTGGAAAAACATGATTACACTTGAATGTATCTCAGAAGTTTAACAACTGCACATAAAAGGCAGAGTAAAATCTGAGATCCTCCATCGGCACGAAAAGGAGGCGAAACAAAACCACCCCTCCAACATGAACATACACAATAATATTGTTTTTCATTATTAATAATTGTAAACAGCACAACGTAGCAGTCCCAATTGTTCATGTTTTCAACCTGTGGAGGTCCTTCAAGCAGAAACACGTTAATGTCTGCTCTGTGTAGAGATGGCGGGCTCCTGCCTGAGGATGTGGAGCTGCTCGGCAGAAACCTCACATTTCAGGCTCCGGTGAAGCCGCAGCATGCCGGTCTGTATGAATGTGCCCTCTCCTATCAACGCCTTCAAACAACGCTGAGGTTTAATGTCACCGTCAGACCTCCGGCTCCACGGCTGGGTGAGAACTTCTCGCAGGTTCTACCTTCAATCTTTCCCATTGCCTTTGAAACTGTAACGCCAGGTCTCTTTCTCTCAGTTCCTCCGACAGTGTGGGTTGATTTGCGAAGGGAAAGTGGGCACAGGGTGATGGAGTGTGCCGCGAAGGATGCTGTTCCTGCAGCCAACGTGTCCTGGCTGCTACCAGAGGGTGTTTCTGAGGACTTCAGCTCCACTCCTTATAATGGCAGCCGCTCCATCAGTGGAGTTTTACTCCTCCCTGCCTGCTTGCCTCGGGAACTCACAGCACAGTGCATTATAAATCATCCGGCGTTTGAGCAACCGGAGACCAGAAGCATAACACTCCCTGTTTGTGGTGTGTATTACAAACCAGTCAATAAGTTTATCTGAAAGGAGGACACATTTGGCCGTGTAACCACACTATAGATTTGATCCTTTATTTGGAAGAAACGCCTTATTTCCTGTTGTTCAACTTCTGTTTTCCACTCAGCTCGCCCCAACATCACCGTCGGCGTGAGCGATGAATGGAAAGACGGTCGCAAGTACACGAGCGTGCACTGCTCTGCGGTCAGCGTGGCCTCCGCTGCAGACATAGACTGGCATGCTGTGAACAACAACAGTATCAGTTGTGAGACCGAAACCAAAGTCCAGGATGAGGGTTTGGTATCGACCCGCAGCTCTGTGCACTTCCTGTCCTCTCTGTTTGCCGGACACGGTTTAACTTGCACAGTGAGGCATCCGAGTCTGGAGTTTCCTGAAAACAGAACAATAAACATTCCTGTGCACAGTACGTTAGCGCTTTCCTAGACGTCTTTTCTCCTTGATACCCCTCCTAAAACAGCTGCTCGCCTCCTTCCTGACACCCCTCTTTTCTGTTTTCAGAGCCCCCTCAGCTGAGGGTGTCTGTGGTGAGACAGCAAGACTCCCCTCTCTGGCTGGCAGTGTGCAACTGCGAAGGGGAGGGAGTCGAGACAAACCTCGCGTGGGCCCTTCCTGAAAATGCCAGAGGTGAAACGTACCTGCACACACAATATGAAGGACACGTAATGAAAGCTCGGCTGACTTATCGGTTTCCTCTGGCTGTTCATGAGGGCCAGCACCTGACCTGCGTCTACCATTTTGAAAATGGGATCACGGAAAAGAGGACTGTACACATCCCCACATACTGTGAGTCTCTCAAAAGAGCACAACTGCATGAATTAAATTACTTAAGTTTTATGATTTGGTGGATTATAATAATCTTCTACTTATGTTTAAAGCTCAGAATCGCTTGCTACCATCAAACATTCAAGCACATTTTGTAAAAAGGAAGAGTTGTTATAATTTGAAGGGAATAGATAGTTCCCTTTATCAGTCAGGTCACTCGGTGCAACACTATTGCTATGGGAATTGCGCCCCCGCGCGATTACCTGAAGGAATACATTCACGCCTTTACGGCAGGGGGCGTCAGCGTCACCCCAGAGGCCCCGCCCTCTGGGTACTTAAGACGCGGGCGCCCATCCAAACGGTCTCTTTTTGCCCTTCACCTCGCTTAAACCTGAACTTCGTGGGACTTCTCTGTAGACACATGGCTCGTTAGAGGTGAGCTCGCTCCCTACGCTGAGCGTACAGAGAAATTTCCTGCGTATCGATAGGCTGGCGGAAGCTAGTCCGGCACATTTTTCCTTAACCCCGAAGTTTTCTTCTCTTCTCTCCGCAGACTGCTTCGCTCGACGGCGCTAACTGCGTCACATCACTACCCTACTAAAGTAGTAGCAAGCTAGCCAGCGAAAGCGGCGCGACGGAGGAGACGTCTCGGACAAGGATTTTAAGAAAACTTGCTTGTTTTTTCTCGGACATGGCTCCCGAGAAAGGAAAGCGAAAGCCAAGATTTACGAAAAAGGCTAGCCGGATGGCGAGTCCCAGCTCGCGCGCCTGCCCTAGCAGCTGCGGATATTCCCTTTCGACGACAGACACCCACAAGGCCTGTCCTGTCTACCTGGGGATGTTGCACGCAAAAACGGCGTTGGATGCCCCCGACTCCTGCCCACACTGCAGCCAGATGCTGGAGGCGGTGAGGAGACACCGAGTAGACATCGTGGCCAAAGCCATGGGCGCTGCTGCAGCGCCAACAGACCCGGACCTCACAGAGGCCCTCACTCCCATGCCGGAGCTCGAGAGCATGGATTTGGAAGACAGTGCTCGGGTCGAATGGGGGGACAGCCCGGACATGGCGGCTCCCGTCGGGGACTCGACAGCCGAATTTGACACTCGAGGCATGATGAACGCGGATGAGATCTCGCTAACAGCCTCATGTGAAATTTCTGGTGATGAAGCCGACAATGAGTACGAAGGAGAGGAGGACCTCTCACAAAACCCGACGCCAGTGCTGCCAGAGACAGACACTTCGATCCCCGCTCTGTTCGACTTGTGTCGCAGAGCGGCAGACGCGCTGCAGATCCCTTGGCCGGAACCTCCACCTCGTCAACAGGTCACGAGGTTGGCAGGGAATAATTTTTATGCCAAGCAGCAGTCGACAACAAGGCATAGGATGCCCATCTTCCCAGATTTCCTCATGGAGCTTACTCGCACCTGGGCTGAACCCAGGGCTCCCATGTTAATCCCGCTCTCCCAGTTCCTCGACGTGGCTGGAATGGAAGCAGCAGGAATTGCCGACGTGCCACAGATGGAGGACACGCTGGCTTCTCACCTGGCCCCGAGATCTTCTGGAACAAAACTGACTTTGCCCAACAAAGCCTGTCGAGCTTCAGCTGCACAGCTCGAGAAGTGTTACAGAGCTCAGGGCCTCGCGGCACGTGTAATGAACGCATCCGCCATGATGCAGGCATACCTGACAGAAAAGCTACAAGAGCTCCAGGTGACAACAGACAAGCAGGCTATGACTGAGGTGCTGGAAGAAGCCTGCAGGGCCACTGACTTAGTGCTTCCATGATGGGGACAGCAGCCATTGCACAAGGGAGGTGTATGGCTGAGGTGGTCATTGCCCAACGTCATTTGTGGATGACCCTGACGGACCTTCCGGAAGGTCAGCGGGTCCCTTTTCTGCACCACTCGATCGAGTCGACGAGACTCTTCGGGGAGATTCCTGGACCAGATCCAGACCAGGCTGGAGCAAAGGCGCAAGCAGGCTGAGGCCATCCGGGAGGGCATGTTAAGGAGAGCTTTTGCCCCCCTCCCCCCAGGGAGACAAGCGGGAGCAGACCCATCCAGCCTCGACACCGCTCGGCCACACGTCATCCTCCGCAGAAGAGGCAGGCGTACGACGGGGAGCACTGGCAGAGACCCCTAGCGGGTCCACCTCAGGCCGGTCAGTCCTGGAGTAGGAACAGATTCATCCCTCGCCAGGCGGTCCAACTGAGGACTTCCTCGGCGAGCCGTGATGGAAGACAGAAACGAGCCTGACGAAGCAGGCCCTCTGCACAGTTTTGCTGGCTCGTCCGCTCAAGGGGTACGGGAGCCTAATTTTATATGCTCAGACTTTATTTGTAAGAGACTACAAAAAGCTGGTGACTTTGCTATATGCACAAAACATGAATGTTCTGATGTATGTGAAATAAAGACAAAAGGTTGTTGCACAAAACACAAAATAAAATTTCAAAAGAACAGCTTGCCCTGTTTCTTGACTCAAAAAAAAAGAGTGATGAACAACAACAACACAGCACCCCTTTGAAAACAATCTCTATGAAGGGAGGAGGCTGCCAACCCCCCTCCCTCGCGGTGCACGGGGTGCCAGATCAGAACAATGAACCCTAGCAGGATGTCCCGGGACTGTCTGCAACAGACAGACCTCGCTGCGTCCGCAATCAGGTAAACTGGCTCACACAAGGCCAGATAAGGGGGGTCACACACTTACCCCCCACACACCGCTGGAACTTGGGGGGCCGAGAATACACAAATTCCCCAAGCTCGTAGCACGTCCGCATGCCCGGAGGGCGTGCCGACTGAACACGGTGATCATGACGACGTACTGTCATGGCCCCCAACTGCATTTCAGTGGATGACCGCTCTGAGCCATAGGGGCGCTGCAACCGAAACCTGCGAGCCCAGACCGTGCACACATGCTGACAGAGGAGACAACAATAATGCTACAGAAGTTGTAAATAAATACAACACAAGAAATGCACCTGGGCCGACTCAGATAATTCTTCCTCGCGTCCGAGAAAGCCTGGACCTAGTGAAATGTCCAGGTTTGTAGGTGCTGAGCAGAAAAATAATAATTGTACAGCCTTAGGCCCTCAAACTGGAACTGGCTTTCCAACCTGTAAAACCAGCAGGCCGTACACGACCAGTGGACCTGCAATGTGTGACCAAGCTCAGTGCACTAGCCCAACTGTGCCTTTAAATAACATCCCCTCATCGGGAGGTTTTCAGCTCCATCATAATGTTGCAGGAAAGCACCCAGATTACCGTATTTCTGGGCGTATGGGTCACCACCACCTTGGTCAAAACACATCCTTAGGGGAAGCGTGCCTGATACAGCTCCCTGGAATCAAAGCCAGCTCCAGAGCAGTGGCGGAGCCGGAGGCTTGTGAACCAGATCCAGTCACGGAGCGGCCTGGAATCCGGAGGTCTGTTCGCAGGCAAAACCTGCACGCCCTACCTACGTACCTCTCACTAAACAAAGCAAAAACAGACGTTCTGGCCCACGGCTGACCAACAGAGGCAATGCATTGCACCTCTCCCCCAGCACCCCCAGTTCGGGTGACGCGGGAGCACACATACAGGAGGAACCCTTCCCTATTATTGTTGGCCCCCAGGAGGCCACAGGGCCCATGGCCCTCGGAGGTGTACTTAATTCTGATACACGGACAACTGCTCACTTTCAGGGGCCTGCTGTCTCAACCACACGAACAGCCTCTCTGCTTACGCCCAGGACTGTGGCAAATTTCAGCTTGGTTGCTGAGAGGGACAAACTGATGGCCTCAGGCCTACCTAGCAACGTGGTAAACACGATCCAGGGAGCGAAAGCAATGTCAACACAGACTCTCTTTGCTCGTAAATGGTGTGTTTTTGAAGCTTGGTGCTTGGAAAGGAATAGTGTCCCTTATTCCTGTGACCTGGTTCAGCTTCTTACCTTTCTACAGGACCTGCTGGAGAAAGGCTGCTCTTTTTCCATAATTAAGGTGTTTTTATCAGCCATCTCGGCATGCCACGAAGGTTGGGAGGGAAAGACACCCGGTACACACCCTCTCATGATATGGTTCATGAAGGGTGTATTGAGGAAGAGAACCCCCAGCAGGACTTTGACCCCTGATTGGGACCTCCAATTAGTCCTGAATGCTCTCTGTGAGCCCCCATTCGAACCTTTAAGTGACATTAAGATAGATTTGCTATCTTATATAACCGCTCTACTCCTGGCTCTTTGCTCAGCTAAACGTGTGGGTGACCTCCACGCTCTGTCGGTGCACCCAATGTGCACAAAGTTTGCCCCTGACGGGTCAAAGGTCACCCTACGACCTAACCCTGCATATGTCCCAAAGGTTCTAACTTTGAATCCCAGAAGTCTGGACTTTGAACTCTCTTCATTTCCTCCTGCTCCCGTCCTCACTGAGGAACAGAGGAGGCTGAGAGCACTCTGCCCTGTTAGGGCCCTGGGTGCTTACATTGAAAGAACAGCTGATTGGAGGAAAACAAACCAACTGTTTGTATGTTTTGCCGTCCCGGCTACTGGTAGGGCCCTGTCAAAGCAGCGCCTCTCACACTGGGTGACTGAGGCCATTAAAAGGGCGTACAGTAGCAAAGGTCAACAGGTGCCCTCTGGGGTACGTGCCCACTCCACTCGAGGCTTGGCCGCCTCGTGGTCACTGTTCAAGGGCGTACCAGTTGCAGACATCTGTGCAGCTGCAAACTGGAGCTCAACGAACACGTTTGCAAAACATTACAGTTTGGACGTTACTGCGTGTGACGTCACTCAGGCTGTCCTCTCTAACACACAGTAGAGAGCGGCCGAGAGATGCCTAATGTATAAAGGCAGATGTTCCCACAAGCATGCATTTTACTGACCATTTCAAGGGCGTGAATGAATTACGTTCCCATAGCAATAGTGTTGCACCGAGTGACCTGACTGATAGAGGGAACTGAAAGTTATGCACCATAACTCATGTTCCCTGAAGGAAGGGAACGAGGTGCAACACAGTTGGCCCTTTTCAATGCTGAAGCTTGGTGAAGTGCACTTGGAGACCGTTTGGATGGGCGCCCGCGTCTTAAGTACCCAGATGGCGGGGCTTCTGGGGTGACACTGACGCCCCCTGCCGTAAAGGCGTGAATGTATTCCTTCAGGTAATCCCGCGGGGGCGCAATTCCCATAGCAATAGTGTTGCACCTCGTTCCCTTCCTTCAGGGAACATGAGTTATGGTGCATAACTTTCAGTTTTGTTAAACCTATGTATAGAACCAGTTTAAATGGTCGGTCTACTACACTACAGGGAATGGGTCTGTGGAATGGTTTGGGGGACGATGTAAAAATGGTGAAGTCAATGTTTATATTTAAGAAAAAGATAAAAACTATTTTGTTGGAAAGATATATATAACTGATTAATGTCTATTTTGTTAAACGTGAAATTTTGACGAGTTATGTATTTTGCTGTAATTTATATGAATGATTATTGTTTGAATTGATAGTTTGAATTGCTTTTGTTTAAGAAGGAGCAGACATGATAAGAAATTTTCTTCTTCTGCTTCCTTTCATTTTATGTTTTTTTTTAATTGTACCGGTAATTGTGTTTTTAATGGAAATGAAATAAATAAATAAATAAATAAATAAATAAAATTATAAGCATTCATCCAACTGATGCTTCTGCAGATATCTCCTCTGTGAAAGTCCTGAACCACACGACTCCTCTGCAAAGGCGCTCCAGCACCGAGCCCGTCATATACAGACTGTCTGTCCTGGAGAGTCGACAGAACCAGAAGATCCAGCTCCGAGTTGAAGGAAATGTTCCGGAGTACAGCCTTGACTGTCGAAGGTGGTGTAAGAACTAACTTACAAACTAAAACATTTAAGCACTGACTGAAAAAAAAAAATGGATCCTAGTTTGGCTCCATGACATTGTTAGAATATGACTAGCTCAGCTGTGCAACAAGCAGAAAACTACAATCACTTCATTCAAATGTAAACATTCAACTTTATTTTGCTCTAAATGGCGGTGAAAGGCATTTGTTTGGAAGTGGGGGTTTGTGTTGAGTCAATATCTTACCTGCAATAGACAGAAACAAATTCAAGTTCAAGAATCTTTATTATTCTCAAGGGGCAATTTGTTTCGCAGTTGGTAATTACATTACACAACATGTCCATATGAGACAAGACACTGAGACATTAAAACAGGGGTCTGCAACCTTTACGCTCAAAAGAGCCACTTCTGCCCCTTTTTTCACTAAATTAAATGTGTCAGGAGCCACAATACCTACAACTGGGATTCTCAACTGGTGGCCCACGGACCACTTTGTTTGTTGGAGAGCGTTTTTCTGGACAGTAGAGGCGATTTTATAAAACTAAAAATATCTAATGATTTTTTTTTTTTTTACATTTATTGATATTTTTACACTCTAAGACAAAATAAAAGATGCGATTCTTGTAAAGAAGGAAACAATAAAATAGTTTTTGCCCAGTTTTTAAAAATTAAAACAATAAACTATGCATTCTTATGGGATTTTTTTATTGTAGAAAATTTACATACTTTGAAGAAATGAAGCGTAAAGTGAAAATTATTATGTTTTACTCCTTGTAATGATTCTTCTTCTTCCGGCACTCGGCAAGGCAGGTCGCATATCTTTCTGCTCTTCCCTCCCTAAGTTTTTCCTACTCCCTGCTTGCTTTTCGTCTCGTCTGCGACCCTTCAGCGCTCACTCGAACCAATATGGAATTAATCAATTGGGCTGTTTCTTCAATGGATAAGATTTTTTCCACGAAGCGGACCGTGTCAGGAGAAGCTGTCTGTCCCTCCGACACACACGCGGCTGGATACGTGCTGGACTCGTGGGGTCAGTGGCAGCCCATGTGTCTGTCCGTTCTGAGTGTCGAAGACGTGGAGGATTTGTGGATTATTGGATTATTGGTAGCAACTGCTCTGTTTTTTGGCGTAACCGGAGTTGTTTGTTATCGGAAGCTGAGGGAGGCTTCGGCGGCTATCAGAGCGCTGTCGGGACTGCCTGATCAGCAAAATTCTCTGAACCGGGTCGTGGGCTCCTCATCCCAGCTGCTGTATGAGCTCAATCGCACGATTGGTGCAGTGGTGGACCACCGTGCACCTGCTGTCCGTTTTGGGACTTGTTTGCAGCCACCCAGGATCGATCAAGGGACAGGTGGAAGCTCATGAAAGCGGGGCAGAGCAGAACCACATATTTGGATTTCTTTCGGCCATGAAACAGCACCCACAGACTTGGAGGCGGCAGTGGAAAAGAACACTGTGGTCTATTTGGATAACAAACGAAACATTATCTGGCTTCTGCACATGTCCTTGACAAGCGGGCTGTGGGAATCCATTCTCCTAGAGTGAGGAGTTGAAGAGCCCCCCCCCCTCCCCCTCCCCAGAGATTTCTGTGAGGCTTCGGATAACACCCAGCTGCACACCTGCTGAACTTTGTGTTTGTCTGAAATTAATCATGGACACAATCTCCTTGCCTGCCGTATTTCCTTTGTTATTGTACCTAAATGTGCTCTGATATGGTTTTTACTGAATCACGCGGTGTCTTGAAGACAAAATGTGATTCATCTTTTTTTAATATCAATGCTGTGAATCCCAGTGTTTCTGCCTGTTTTTCCTGCTTTTGACCTTCATCTGGAGACAGATTGGGCCTGGCCGCGCTAAGAGCATATCAATGTGTTGAATAAACATGTCGTGTGTTGATAAAACATATCGTGTGTTGATAAAACATGTAATATGCTTTGTTTTGCTGCAGCTTTTGCACTCATTTCTCTTCTGGATGCCTGCAATACATACTTACGTTGTAATCGGTGGAAATTGATGCAATGTTAATAAAACTCCTTGATTCCTTGATTCCTTGATTCATATATTTGCAAAATAAATTATAGGAAAAATGCTAAAACTAGCCCTTTTAGTTGTTATAACAACCAATAGAATTCAGTTTTTGGTCAGTTTTGGTCAAAGCTTGAAAGAGCTGCTGCAGAGGGACCAAAGAGCTCCATGTGGCTCCAGAGCCGCAGGTTGCAGACCACTGCATTAAAATAATACAGAAATCATCACAGTTCGTAGCGAAGCCTGATCGCTGCAGGGATGAATGAGTTTTTCAGTCTGTTCGTTCTACATGCTGTAGATACCTGCGTCCAGATGGAAGCAACCTGACCTCCCTATGGAGTGGTGATCAGGATCTGCCAGAATCAGCCTGGCCTTGTTCACTGACCTCACCTAATGTAGGTCAGTGAGGTTCTGTAGGGCTATGACTGCAGTTTAGCTGCACATCCTGATAATCCCCGAGAACTTGTTCCTATTTTTTCATGTCAAAAGTCCAAATCAACAGATGGAGGTGAAAGTTATAAGACACTCAGTAAAACATGAATAAAACATTCTTATAAAAGTAGAATCAACGTTAAAACCACAGCGCTTCCGATAAAAATACATTATATCTATTATTATTGTTGTTATTATTATTACTAATAATTAAACAGTACATTTTTAGTTTGGAATCAAGTTTTTATGGGGGAATCAACTTAACAGCTGATCAGGCTCTTAAAGTGGATGCTTGTTATTTTATAGCAGATAAAAAATGCAATTCTACCAACTTGTCTCACTTTTGCTTCAGACCGTTATTTACATAAATACTGTGTATATATA
>JBBPBX010011025.1:0-42124 GCA_038048925.1 Garcialebias charrua | reverse complement strand
AATACAGGTGGTCCCCGACTTACGAGCGAGTTCCGTTACTACGAGGTTCTCGTAAGATGAAAATCTCGTAAGTCCGTACTGACCTTTAATCAACCTTTATATAACACACGAGCCGCCATGAACACGTACATGTAGGTACTGTAATTAGATGTAATGTAGGCATTTCAACTATCCTAACACTTTAAAACAATTTAAAACATTCATAAAAAAAAAATAATTCTTACTTTGAGCGCAGCTTCTCTCATCTCTTAGTTCTGCCGCATTACGTCTGAGGTCCCCAGCTTTCTGCAGCACCTGTTTAAAGGAAGGACTGTTAGTACGCTAACTTCATACATTTGGAGCCAGAAAAATATTTAATAAACTTACCGAAAGCCGTTTCTCTGCGGTGTTCATTCATTCAAACAAGCTGCCCACGTTACCTGTTGTTAGCCCCCACCAGATTAGGCCTGCTCTTGTTAGCGCTCGTTAGCGTGTAGCACATCCAAAAAAGGCTGTCGGAGCTGCTTCTTCACGTTAGCTGGTGTCCATCCGACATCTTAGGCGAGCTCCTGGACATTGAGGCGAGCTCCCGGCCGCCGGCCGTCGGTTCGGTTTGGTTCTGGTGGGGTCCGCTTAGCATTTAGCCTTAGCTTAGCCCATGAGCTAATGTTGTCGCGCGGCGCTTTGGGAGCGATCGCTGAGCGATCTACGGCTGCTGCTCTAGTCCAGACACATCCACAAAGTTCACCGAGTGTTTCCAGCTGATTTATACGTATGAGGCAACCTCTGATCGGACGCACGGTCCTCAAAAGCCAGCAGCTCCCGGTCGCAGATGGTCCCTTCGCCGGCATGTCTAATCCCCGCCCGCTTAGCTCCGCTCGTTGCATGTCAGGCGGCAGCGATCCGCTCGTTTTATGTCTGCCGGCTGCACGTTGGGAGCGATCGCTAATACGCAAAAAATTGAAATAAAACATAAAAATAACAATTATACTTTATTTATAAAGCCATTTAAAACAACCACAGCTGAAACAAAGTGCTGTACACATGAAATTAGGAACATTTAAACACACACACAAAAAACAATAATATATATATACTTTTTCATATTTTTATTAAAGTCAAAGTCAAAGTCAACTTTATTGTCAAAACTGCAATATGTACAGGACATACACAGGATTGAAATTGCATTCCTCTCTGTCCCTCGGTGCAACAGTAAACATTTAAACACTAGAACACTAAAACATTTAATAAACATAAGCATAAAATGAAATAATAAAAGTGTAATACTGTCCTGAGTTTTTGCATAGTAGTTTTTGCATAGTAGTAGTACGAAAGTATGAAAAGTTACAACAACACTAAAACACTAAACATTTAATAAACATAAGCATAAAATGAAATAACAAAAGTGTAATACTGTCCTGAGTTTTTTGCATAGTAGTATAAAAGTGTAAAAAGTATATCTATAAAATAAAATGAAAGTTCTGGCATTGACATTTGTAATAGAGTGACAAAGCAGCATATGAAGTTTGTGTACACAGTATATGTATGAGGTAGTTGATATTGGTATAGAGGTACAGTGGCATATGTAATAAGGCTAGTAAAAAAAATATATATATATATATATCAGTAGTAGTGTAGATATAAAAAGTAGTGTAAATGTAAACAGTAGTAATAAATGTAAACAGTAGTAATGAATGTAAACAGTAGTAATAAATGTAAACAGTGAATGTAAACAGTAGTATGACTATAGGCAGTAATGTAATACAAACATTAGTGCAAATATAAGAAGTAGTGCAAACTGAATGAGCACATGACCGTGAGTTGAGTGAATAACCCGTTTTGATGACACAGAGTCCAGTGTTAAAATCTTTGTGTTGTGTGGTAATGTGTGAAAGTTTTTTGTGTTAAGGCAGTAGAAGTGGGAGGGAGGGCAGAGCAGGTAGAGTGTTTAGCATCCTGACTGCCTGATGAACAGAGCTGTCTCTCAGTCTGCTGGTTCGAGCCTGGAGACTCCTCAGTCTCCTCCCTGATGGCAACAGGCTGAAGCAGCTGTGTAGTGGGTGTGTGGGATCACCTGCCATGCAGAGGGCTTTCCGAGTGAGGCGGTTGCTGTGTAAGTCCTGCAGTGAGGGCAAGGAGGTGCCGACAATCTTCTCAGCTGCTCTCACGATGCGCTGGAGGCTCTTGCGGCAGGATGCAGTACATGCACCAAACCACACAGTGATGCAGCTGGTCAGGACACTTTCTATGGCACCTCTGTAGAAGGTGCACATGATGGGGGTTGAAGCTCCAGCCCTTTTCAGCTTGCGGAGAAAGTAGAGACGCTGGTGAGCCTTCTTGGCCAGTGATGCAGTGTTCCTGCTCCAGGACAGGTCCTCTGAGACGTGCACTCCCAGGAACTTGGTGCTGTCCACTCTCTCCACTGTGGTGCTGTTGATGGTCAGAGGGGCATGTTGGGCATCCCTCTTCCTGAAGTCCACAACAATCTCCTTTGTCTTCTCCACGTTGAGAGTGAGATTGTTGTGTCCGCACCACAAGGCCAGGCGGCTCACCTCGTTCCTGTAGTCCGTCTCATCGTTGTTGCTGATGAGACCCACCACTGTTGTGTCGTCCGCAAACTTGATGAAGTGGTTGGAGCTGTATGATGGTGTGCAGTCGTGTGTTAGCAGGGTGAATAGAAGGGGGCTCAGCACACATCCTTGTGGGGCTCCTGTATTCAATGTGATGGTGCTGGATGTGTTATTCCCGACCCGTACTGCCTGTGGTCTCCCGGTCAGGAAGTCTAGCAGCCAGTTACACATTGAGGTGTTCAGCCCCAGACCTCAATGTGTAACTGGCTGCTAGACTTCCTGACCAGGAGACCACAGGCAGTACGGGTCGGGAATAAAATTGAATATGATAACCTCGTAAAGCCGGAACCTCGTAAGTCCAGACGCTCGTAAATCGGGGACTACCTGTATATGTATACGGTATATATATATATATATATATATATATATATATATGCAGTCTTTTTCATATGATCCTTGTGAAACACGATGCAAAACAGAACGTGTCAAACATTCCCAGTTCAAGTAACTAAACTTTTTTCGTGTTTCTCCAATATGACACTGCTATCTACTGCAGGCAAGATACTGATGACTCAAAACATTTCTGGAGAAACCCACTTAAAAATTATCTTTATGTGACACTAATAAGAAACTTTTAATCATAGTGAAACATTTTTCCATATTAGTATTAGTTGTCTCAAGGAAAAAAAACTCAATTTTGACCATTTTGTCACTGATGGTACAGTTGTTGTATTTAGCGAGGCTGAGTAGCTTTAACTTAAAAATACGTTTATTTAAAAAAGATCTCTTTCTGACATTCCTAACCTGTAATAATACAACAAAATGACTATTTTCCAAAACGCTGAACCTAAATTTTAAAGCCACTTGTGATTCAGGAGTGACGGCTCAGTTGTTCCACTGGATGGTTCTGCAGTGATCCTCCAGGCTGAGCTCTCAGGGCAGATTAAAGGCCTGTACACCTGCTGGGCTTCTTTCTATCACCACAAAGCCTCCGTCAACATTCAAGTGGAAGTCAGGAGTGAGGATGAGCAGTTCAGTAAGTACCTGTGTTCTCAAACTCCTGATGCTATCTGCACGCTGAAGTGTGTCAGCTTCCAGCTCTGGTGAGACACTGACCAGTTTGTCTGTTCTGTGTTGCAGTGCTGGTAATCATCGTCTGCATCTCTTCAGCCTCGGCCCTCCTCCTCATCCTCATCGTCATCCTCTGCGTGTGCTGGTGAGTTCCACAGGTGTCGGCCTAGCACAGGGTTATTCAACTGGTGGTGGTGACTTCAGTACAGCCCACCGATGGGAAAAAAAAAAAAGAGTTGGTTCTGGGTTTGGGTTCTGTTTGTTGCATTTATGATTCAATGCAATAAAACAAACAAATTTAAAAGGTAACAGATCATTGATTGTAATACCGTATTTTCCGATATATAAGTCACAGTTTTTTTTTGCAAAGATTTGTCAGTTTTGCGACTTATATGCCAAAGCGTCTTATATACATTTTTTCCATATTCATAACCCAATTTTTAACTGACACTTTAAATTTCCAAGAACTGTAACACCGAGTCCTTCCGTGTGCGCCCGCTTCGCTCAGCAGGTGCAGGCGGAGGAACGCTGGAGAGCTAGCGGCTCCGGCCTGGATGGATGGATGGTGCCGCGCCGCCCAGGCGAAATAACGCTGTTTTGACCATTAAATAAACACATAATGAATGCGCGGGTCAGCGGTGACACATAATAAATGTGACTTATATATATTTATTCCCTCTTCATGATGCTTTTTTTGAGTGATGCGACTTATATTTCAGAGCGACTTTTACACAGGAAAATATGGTACTTGGTTTATTTACATAATGACTTTAATTGCTGGATGTCTGGCCCCTGAGCTGCTGGCTTTCAGAAACTGTGGCCCCCTGAGCAGATTTGTAGAATAGCCCTGTGGTGATGTGTAAACCGGTGCAGTACGAGACAAACAGGATGTGTGGATCGTTAACCCAACTCACCGTCAACCACTAACATGTTCACAAACAGGAAAGCCGAGGCTGATGCAGACAGGTGTCTGCCACCGCAGTCATGTTTGCACACACAGGTAGAGACTGTTCCTCAGTGAGATTGACAGATTGAAGGTCGAGTTTTCTGCTCTGTCTTTTAGCAGCTCTACTTCTTGCAGAAGAATCTGTGACAGCTAATTTTTACTGCCACCCTGGAAATGCTGAGGGGAAGGGAGCAGAAAGTTCAAGTGCTATTGGAAGTTATTGAAATAAAAATTCCAGCTCCTGTACATCAATTTAAACATTCCACGCGTTCATTTCTTAACGCTCTTACTTGTGGATAAAGGTGGAGAGTCCAGTCGTTTACAGCTGGTAAGGGACTTCAGTCCCAGTCTCAAGAACATCTGTGGTTTCACAGGATATAAGGATGTGAATGCTGGTGCTCATAAAGCTCATTTTAACAGTGCTTCATTTCTCTTGAATGGTGATCCTACAGTGGTCCTGAGGTGTAAATGAACAACATTTGAAAGAACAGAATTATATTAACCCAAAGTAGAATTGGCCAAAGTGTAAGTGTCCAAAGCAGAAGTGGCTGGACTTACATTGGAAAATAAACAGAATTACATTAAGCCAAACCGGATGAAATTATGGCCACTTCCACTTTGGCCAATACTGCTTCGACCACTTCCGCTTCGGCCACTTCCGCTTCGGCCATTTCTGCTTTGACCACTTCCGCTTTGACCACTACAGCTTCCGCTTTGGCCACTGCAGCTTTAGACACTACCGCTTTGGCCACTGCAGCTTTAGACACTACCGCTTTGGCCACTTCTGCTTTGGCCACTTCCGCTTTGGCCACTGCAGCTTTAGACACTACCGCTTTGGCCACTGCAGCTTTAGACACTACCGCTTTGGCCACTTCTGCTTTGACCACTTCCGCTTTGGCCACTGCAGCTTTAGACACTACCGCTTTGGCCACTTCTGCTTTGGCCACTTCCGCTTTGGCCACTGCAGCTTTGGCCACTTCTGCTTTGGCCACTTCAGCTTTGGCCACTTCAGCTTTGGCCACTTCCGCTTTGGCCACTTCCGCTTTAGCCACTACCGCTTTAGCCACTTCCGCTTCGGCCACTACCGCTTCGACCACTTCCGCTTCGGCCACTACCACTTTGGCCACTACCGCTTTGGACACTTAAGCTTTGGACACTTACGCTTTGGCCACTTCCTTTGGCCAATACCGCTTTGGACACTTCCACTTCGGCCACTTCTGCTTAATTTGGCCACCACTTTGGCCACTTCCGCTTTGGACACTTTTGCTTTGGACACTACTGCTTTGGACACTTCCGCTATTCATGTTACTGCTAAAGTAAAATGAGCAGATTTGGCTATTATTCTATTATAGTCCAGTTTCAAACTAAATGCTTGACTTTAATTAGTATCACAGGTGTCTCAACATTTTTAATCAACCACTCTGCCTATTTAAAGCTAACAAACTTGCCACTGGGTAGTTTGGTATCACAGTGTGCGCCACACTGAACATGGACCAGAAAAAGCAAAGAGCTGCCTGAGGAGTTCAGAAAGATTATATCCATGCTAAATGTGGAGCCCACAGGCCCATCTCCAAGCAGCTTCACATTCCTTTGACAGGATTATTTAGAAGTGTAAGGTCTATGGGACTGTAGCCAACTGAAGACATGGATGCAAGAATGAATGCGACCCCAAGTTCATTACATGGATAGTGCAGATGTTAGACTGGAGCCAAGGAAACCATCCAAAACCATTCAAGCTGAACTCCAAATGTAAAGAAATGTCCCTTCATGATCATTTGTGGTATTTTGAATCATGATGGGTCATGGAAGGAGATCTCAACAGAAAAACACACACAAAAGAAAGCCAGACAGTTCACCAAAACGCCTGTCGTCAAGCCCCAACGTTTCTGGGAGACTTTTCCAGGACTGATGACACAAAACTATTATTGTTATTGTGGACAGGTACAAATTACCGTAGTTCATCTGTGCCTGCATGATCAGAAGAGACCAGACTTATACGACTAGTGTTTATGACTTGTTTCAGTAAGACTCATGGCAGAATCAGTTTCATTGGCTTTGTATTGAGGGGAGGGTTTTGAAAGAGCTAAATTGGGAAAGTCAACATGACCCCAAGAGGAGAGCTATTGTGGGAACCCTCACCTCCAGTTGTCTGAACTCAACAGCAGGTCACCCATGGGTTGACATCACTGAAGTTGTATTAAACAAAATAAGTTCTCAGAGTTCAGTGAAGAGCTGGACCACAGCTGTCCTCTGATACTTCAGCTTGACATCTTGGATTAATTCTGTTTGTACAATTATATTACACTGCCATCTACTGGACAACACAAAAATAATGCTCAATACTGTACCTGTAATATTAATTCTGAATTATTGTGGTTTTACAGCAAAAGGAAGAACAGAACATTGTACAAGGTACACTTAAACATTTAATATCCATATTTACATTTTATATGCAGAAAACTGAGTTCTGTCATTTGTGTTTCTACTTCAGGAGCGTGAGTCAGTCTCAGGCCTGACTAGTCTCATGCAGGAGCCTGGTTCTCCTGAGGTGAAGCCTGGACCAGAGGAGCACGCTCACATCACTGGTTACTCCATAGTCATTGACGTCAAGAGTACAGTGTGAGCACAAAGAGGCTTTTACGTATCAAATGTAGCTTAAACTGTGCAGTTTCACAGCTTACTGTTTAAATTGTAGCACTTTGAGATTTTTATTAATGAAAAGTGCGGTATAAATTGAATTTATTATTATTATTATTATTAAATTCTAGTTTTGTATAAATGTAGCACTGGACTTTTGAACAGATTGGCATTAAAACTTTGAAAAGCAACAAGGTTGCACCTTTTTTTAAGCCTTACTTGAATTTAATATGTTGATTTATACATACTGTATTACTTTTTCTTAAACGTTTTATTAAAACCTTTCAAAAACAGTTTTGCTATTTTTTTTCTTTTGTCCAAACATATCCATATTTCAGCACAACATAAATATTTTCAGTCAGCTAAATGAAGTCATATACTTTTATAAATATTAGGAGAATTATGTACTATAAACAGAACAATTACCAAAAAAGTCACCTGATTTGTTTAAAGGGTCATATACTTTGTTCTTTAGAATACTTCTCTTAAAAACATTAAAACACTGAATCCAGCAAATTCAGCTTGCAACTGAAACATGGCAAATAAAAAATAAAAAAAAAGTTAAACTAAAATAATGCACTGATGCAGAAAAACAAGTTTTATAAATGTATCTAACAAACAGTGGTAATATTAAAAGGTAAAGTCTTTGCTGTGTAGTTGAAGGAAGTTACAACTGACCAATGGATAAATTTATTTATTTAAACTATTTGCAACATTTGAATCCAAATCACTGTATCCTATTTGTTTTGTTGAGTTAAAAACAAGATATTTGCTCAATAAGTTGGGTACCCAAAGTGGTGGGCAAACATTTTCAGTACAACTGTTTATTAGATGCTTGATGCATATTGCTCCAGTTAGCAGTGACACTGCATAAAGACAACATTTTTAATGGAAGTTTCATCAGAGGAAAGAGAAAACAATAAAATGCATCATCACCTCAAAACTTTGCACATGAAGTCTCCACATTGAATTTCAAAACGAGTTCCTGGATTGGTGGAAAACACAACTTTTAGGTTGCAGCAGCAAAAACAACAGAAAAAAAGAGGATATAAAGGTGGTTTCATGATAATCCCCCGCTCGTTGCTAATCTGGGGAAAGGTCGATCGTGAACATGAAGAAGTCAGTGGAACGGGACAAGAACTCAGTATAAACTAAAATAACTCACAGTGGATGCCAAGCTGTCACCGTTATCAGAATAAAATATTATTTATGTTCAAATTAACGTTCAAAGAGCAGTGCAAGCAGGACGACCCAGAAAAATCAGAAGTGAAACTTTCTGAAGAAATAAAAAACACAAATCCTCAATATGAGCTGAAAATACTCTTAGCTGCAACAAAACACGTTTAAAAACACTGATGGTTGAGATGGCTGCCGAACTTTAGCTTTGGGTTACTGTACTTAAAATATTAAATGATTATTTGCATTGCACTGTTAAAGGGATTGTGACATGATTTTTTTACTATTCATAAAATTGCTCAAAATATATATATTTTATCATTTAAATATGTTTGTTTTTGCAAACAAAATGATAAATCACTTTAATTTTGCTTTAAAAGTGATTTTGAACTTCAAGCCGTGTTTAATCATGGGAAATCCGATTACACTCGAACGCACCATATGTGATGTCACACTGGGCAGAGGGCTGTGGTGTCTTTAATAGCGGACAATTTAAAACTGGCTGAATTTAGCAATCTAAGTGAAGATTTGAGCTATTTGTCTTCATTTTGGGAAGCAGAAAATAGTTTGGGTGATGGAACAAGAAACAACAGGATCTAATTTAGGTCTGATGCTGTATCAGACTTCCTTCATGTCGAGCTGCTCATACCTGCGCACTGTGACAAGCCCAGAGCTCTGCCCAGTGTGACATCACAGATGGTGCGTTCGTGTGTAATGGGATTTCCCATGATTAAACACGGCTTGAAGTTCAAAATCACTTTTAAAGCAAAATTAAAGTGATTTATCATTTTGTTTGCAAAAACAAACATATTTAAATGATAAAATATATATATTTTGAGCAATTTTATGAATAGTAAAAAAATCATGTCACAATCCCTTTAATGTTAAAACAATACATCCAAAAAGCACAGCTGACCGTTCTGATGATTGATACAAACATTTTGCACATTTAACAAGTCTTCCGCTGACATCATCTTTTCTTGTACAAACAGGGCTTCAACTGCAGTCCAAGTTTCTTGACATTTTTTGGAGCATCTCCCGTCTTCACAAACTCAAAGGAGTAGAAATGACTGTTTTCTGTGTCCTAAAGGGGAAAACAAACAATTATAGTCACATGGTAATACAAATATGTTAGCTAGCAGCCCTAACATGCTAAAACACTTGTTAGGATTAACTCGCACTTCATCTGCATACGTGATATTTGTCTGTTTGTTACCAACGACTCACTGCAGGTTCTGTTCAACCTGCAGCTTCCTGCCCGATGCACCACAAGCCGTAAATTACAAAACAAGCTGCTGGCAGCCACCACATTAAAGTGTGTGCCAAGAGACATGTCAAAAGTTGAAATAAATTTTGTAATTTTGATTTAAAAGTACACAATGCATTTAATTTTTATCATTAGATTCTGAGTCATTTGGTTTGTTGCAGCTAGAACATGTGATCACATTCAAATGAAACGAGAGTATCATGGTATGTTACACGCCTGTCGACAGACTACGGTACATCAGTCTGTATCCTTCAGCAATGAGTTGGACAAGCAAAGACCTTGTATGACCTTTGACCTAGATCTGTGGCCTTGACCTTGAAACTTGGGTATTTTTTTATTCATTCAATTAAAAGAAACAAAACAAATTCATCAAAAAAAAAACATTGAATGAAAAGAGGAGCAGAAAGAAGAAAAAAATTCTTATATCTGCCCCTTATTAAAAAATTTAAAAAAATAAAAACAACTACAAACAAACAACAACCTACGCTTGAACAATCTCCAACGTGCAAACAAAAAATATCAGGCATCCTTCACCTGGCACCATACCTTTCCAACAACTTTAACGTAATCATCTTTTTAAACATATACGGTAAATAGTTTTATAAATGTTTATGGTGATTTCAAGTCAACTCCACAATCCTGTTCCGTGAATTATGACGCAGCTCTTTCAGACTAGTTCTAAATGGAAGTTTTACAAACATTTCCATTCCCGTAAGATTATAATGTCTGTGACTGTCTTTAACAAATTTTAATTGAATATTTTGGGATAATATTTTTTAAGAGCTTTATACATGACTTGTAAAATACTATATTCAGCCAAATCATAACATTTTAATAATGTTAATTGATGAAATAATATATTTGTTGGGTGACCATAGCACATCCTACTAATAATCCTTATAAGCTCTTTTTTGTAAAATAAAAACAAGGTTTGTAATAGTTTTGCATGCTATTCCCCAAACTTCAATACAATAGATTAAATATGGAACAATCATTGCATTATACAATATATACAAAAACTTTGTCATTCAAAAACTATTTTACTTTATACAGTAATGCAGTTGAGTTACCGGTAGCTATTTTTATTCTTAAGTCATTTCCATGAGATTTCCATGTCAGCTTCTAATCAATAACGACACTCAAATTTTTTTTATTAACTCTATGAATTTCAATACCGTCAATTTTATCTAGTGTGATGAAAAATATACGAGACAGTCCGTCTTGTGATGATGAATATGTGTTTAAATTAATTGAATTATCGAGTAGATCGGAAGTGGGAAGGAACAGAGAAAGTTTGCCGACGTAGACTAAACCATAAGATGGTCGCCTTTTGACTTTGACGCACGTAAAATAATAATAACACCCAGTTCCAGATGTTGTTAGTTGCCTCACCTTGGACTTCATCTTAAATCCCAGTTGTGCCAGCGCTGTGATGAAGAATCGCTCGTTGTCAAATCGACTCGCTACTTCTGCTATTTTCAGGATCCCCCTGCAACCATTGGACAAAATCAACCACATTAATGAGTTATAAGTAAAACTCAACAGCTGTACGAGCCAGTGACTTTACGTCTTTACCCCATCTTTAAAACTCGATTGGCCTCGGCCAAGAAATCTGCCAAGTTGGTCCCCATGAGGGACAGACAAAACACAGCGATGTCCACGGAGCCGTCGCCAAGGGGCACCTGCACGGGTGAAACATTTCTTTTTAAAAAACAAAGAACGTTACGAGGTTACTGATCACAAAGACGCTCACGTTGGCCATGTCGCAGACTGTGGCGAGCTCGCAGGCGGCAGCCAGGTCGAAGCCGTGCACTTTGTTCTTCACACTGCGCGCTATTTTGCAATCGCCACAGCCGAAGTCTGCCACCACCAGAGAAGGAGGTCTGCAACGAATCACACGAAACACGTTTTTTAACAGGAGTCAGCTGAAACAGTGTGGGCTGTAACTTCACAGGAAAACTTTGTTCTGTCGGCGAAAACTGCCGACGTCAGCAAGTTCTTTTCCCTCACAGCAACAAAATGAAGCTCTGATTAAAGTAACACCCACGAAGCTGCTTCCAGGACTCCTGCTGTCAGAAAGTCTTCAGCTCAGTGATATACTGCGTTTATTCTTTACTGCAGCTGTGTGAGGATGTGAACGAGAAGCTGAGATGGACTCGAGGAAGGATCGAATTATTCTAGACTCCAGATGCAAAGAGGCAACTTGGCACAGTCCTGGAAAAGAGCCAAGGCTGAAACATTTTACTCCTCTGCAATAATCAACGCACAGATCTGTATTCTGATCCTGCATGGATTAAATAAATCACAACACGTTTCACAGATAAAACACGGTGAAGCTTTTACATGGACATGTGTCACAAACTGGTTATGAAGCCCTGCAGATGGAAGTAACACCACAAATACCGTACTTTTTGATGTATAAGTTTCACCTTTGTGTCTCACCAATGCATGCCCTGCTACTTATACAGCGAAGTGACTTATTTATGATTTTTCCCATATTTATAACCCAATTTTTGGCTGAGATCTGATAGAGAGAGAGGCAACAGTTCTACCAGCTGAGCTGTGCTGCTTGAGTAACATACTGACAGGAAAAATGATGTCATACAGAGTACATGTGTGTGAATGAGAGGGAGGCCAGTGGAACAGTGAGGCTACAAGGAGCAGAGGTCACAAAGGTGCAGGACTTCAAGCACTTGGGGTCCACTGTCCAGGAAAATGGAGTGTGGCAAAGAAGTATATAAAAAATTAAAAGAGTCCAGGCAGGATGGAGAAAAGTTTCAGGAGTGACACAAGGGTGTCAGAGTCAGCAAAGGTCAAAGGTAAAGTTTACAAGAGAGTGGTGAGACCAGTTATGTTGTATGGTCTGGAGACAGTGTCATTGACAAAAAAACAGGAGAAAGAACTGGAAGTAGCAGAAATGAAGATGTTGAGGTTCTCCTTAGGAGTGACAAGGATGGATAAAACTAAAAATGAGATCATCAGAGGTACAGCACAGGTTGACAACTGGGAGATAAAGTTAGGGAGGCCAGACTGAGATGGTTTGGACATGTCCAGAGGAGGGACAGTGGGTATATTGGTAGAAGGATGTTAGAAATGCAGCTGCCAGGAAAAAGACAAATATATATGGATGCAGTTAGAGAGGACATGGAGGTAGTTGTGAGGACAGAGTGAGATGGACTCGCTGCGGCGACTCCTGAAAAGAGAAAATCTAAAAAAAGGCTCAAGATCAGAGACTGTTTATTTGCTCAACCAAACTGTGTGAAGCTGGTTCAGAATCTTTCATTTCAAAGTTTCTGTTTATACTGGACCTAACTTTGTTATTCTGGATCTCATGACAAGTCTGTAGTTTAAAAAGTTTAAAATAAGTATTTTAAAAAACCTTTAAATAAATAGTATTTTTGATTTATTTTTGCTCTCTTCACTGTACAAACCTTTTTTTTTTTTTTTACATTCCAGGGATATATCTTGATTTGATTTTATAAACCGAGGCAGCAACTTTAACCTAAGACAATAGAGAACTATAACAATAAAACATCAGGACTGTGGCAGCTCGCCGGTCCGTGCAGTGATCTTGTAATCCTGAGGCTGCGAGTTCGAGCTCAGGTTGTGTCAAGACGTGCACCCGGTGTGACTTTGCTCACTGTGGTGACTCCTGCAGAACGAAGCAACCGAAGAAAAGCAACAACAAAAACATCCCAACACTGACCGTTCTCACCTTTTCTTAATGAAAGAGATGATGGCGTCCACCGGATTGGAGGGCCACCTCTGAACCTGGGCCGTGTAGCCTCTGTGGTAAACGCTGGCGGCCTGCGGGTCCTGTCGGAACATGCGCTTCGCCTCCCCGCTGGTCGTAGTGTACAACAGTTCATTGATGTAGCGGAACCGAGCCGCCTCCAGCCGCTGCTCCATGCGGGACCTGAGGGAGTCGGAGTGGCTTTGCTCCACCTCCTCCACCTCCACCTGAGGGACGTTTGCCTCCTCCGGAGCTTCTTGTTTATCCTTTTCCTGGCTGATGAGGATTTTCTGCAGCTTCTGTCTTTTTCGACTCTGCTCTTTGTTCAGCTCGGGTTTCTGTAGTTTTCTGAGAGCCTGCTGCTGATTACTCCTGATCATCCGAAGCCCGTCTGCTTCCTGATCCGATCCATCAGCAGAACCTCCCAACACGCTGGTTGTAGTCTTTCCACCATTTGCCTTTTGTTGCTTTTTCATTGTTGCTGGAGTAAATAAGCCCATCTCCACGTCTGTATTTTTCCTTTTCAGTGGTTTACGCTGGTTTTTCTTTTGTTGTTCTTCTGCGTGACCATTGTTTTCACAGTGACTATTGTTGCTACGTGAATCTATTTGGATTTCTTCTTTCGGTTCCTGTCCATCAACTGATTGAGCTTCGTTTCCATTCTCCTCTGGTTTATCCTGGCGGTATTTATTTTTGCATCTTCTCTTGTTCTTCATCTTGATCTTCCACTGTCGTCTGCTGAGTTTCTCTGCGCTCTGCGGTTTGTTTACATCCCCTTGTGATTCTGTGACGTTTTTCTCCTTTGTTTCTTCTGCAGACGTGCTGGTTGTCTTCAGGGTTCCTGGAAAAAAAATGATTTTTTTTTTACAGTTAGACACAGTGAAGAGTGTGGACACTTAAATACTGGCTAAATCAATAACTTCAATAGAAATAATTGTTTATTTTATCATGCCGTTGATGCACAGAACTGAACGTGTGGTTACTAACCAGGTTTGCTTACGTTCTTCTTTTCTGACACAGTTTTCCCCTCCTTTACTTTCTGAACATCTCCACCTTCTTGCTGCTTTGATTTCTCTCCACGATTTCTCTTCTTCTTTCTTTTCTTCTTTTTACTCTGCGATGGAGTGACGTCTGTCTCTCGGTCACTATCCGTGTTGTCGTCATTCTTCCATTCTGGTGCTGATCCCAGTGTCTGCAGGGTCCGCAGCAGGCTCTTTTTCCCAACAACCTTGGACTGATGAAGCGAAATTCACAATCATAAAACCTTCAAGTAGGTGAGGTGCAACTGACAAAAATTCAGATAGTGTGACACTATTAAAAAATATCTTTATAAAAACTGATTAGGGAAGTTTTGTGGCTCTGTTCTCACTTTTATAAAGGGAAATCAATAAATGGTTGTGTACCTTTACGTTGGAGCTGCTGTCATCTTTCTGGATGTTTTTAAATGCGGGTTGACTCAAAATACTTGCTTCCTGCTCATCATTCCAGTCCTCGTATTCATCAAACATGTTTACTCTTACTCTGTAGGAAATTTAACCACCCAAATACAGTGCAGTAATATAACATAGAAGTCTACCTTCTCCGTTTCTTCTCTAACCAAAACGTTTCCGATGCAAAAAAACGAGTCGATCTACTCGTTAAGCAGATTATAATCTGAATGTGTTCGCGAGAAAACAAAATCCCGAAATAAAAGTTTTAATTATTATAGAAGCAGGAACTTTTACTAGGAGAAAACCACGTTGATTTGTCTCATGCGCGTCGAGGAAGCAAAACAGAAGAGGCGCACATTGATGACGTAACATCCCACAGATATCTGGGATTTCCTTGAGTAAAAATTTATACAGTAGCACTTTTAAGTTGGTACAGTATTATTATTATCAATATAATAATAATAATGATAATAATAACTGAACAATTAATAATGAATATTATTACTGATAAAATTCATTCAACCTTTATTTATTTTTTATTTTTATTTTTTTCTTTCTTTTCTTCTTTTTACTCTGCGATGGAGTGATGTCTGTCTCTGTCACTATCCGTGTTGTTTGTTGTCATTCTTCCATTCTGGTGCTGATCCCAGGGTTTGTACATCTACCTTATAATGTTCGCTAGTTTTTGCTACTTTTCTTTTTCTTTTGTTTATTGTTTAATGTATTTGTATCATTGCTGTTCATCATTCTTTAGTTTGTAGCAGGTCGCTTTCGTAAATGAGCCCTCGAGGCTCAATAAGATTTACCTGACTAAATAAAGGTTGAATGAAAATGAATGTGTACTTTTTGCTGATGATACCACTTTTTTCGGTTTAGGTGAAGATATAGAACAAATGTTGGAATTGATGAAGACAGAATTTGTCAAGATACAAACTTGGTTTAAAATAAATAAATAATCATTAAATCTAGAAAAAACTAATTACATGATATTCGGTAATAAAAAGAAAACTGTTGATGTTCCACTCAAAATTGAGGGTGTTGAGAGAGTGAGTGAGGTGAAGATTTTGGGTGTTATCATTGATGGTAAATGGAGCTTATTTATATAGCGCTTTCTAGCCCCCTGTGAGGAGCCCCAAAGCGCTTTACAATACCAGCCATCCACCCATTCATTCAGACATTCATACACCGGTAGTGGTAGCCTGCCTTGCAAGGCGCCATCCAGACCTACCGGGAGCAACTCGGGGTTAAGTGTCTTGCCCAGGGACACAACGACACATGGTGGGCGGATGCGGGATTCGAACCTCCAACCTTCCGATTAGGGGTCGACTGCCGTTACCACTACACCACGGCCGCCCAAATTGATGACATGGAAACAAACAACACATAAATTCTGTAAGAATAAAAATAGCTAAATCGATTGCAGTACTGTACAAAGTCAGAGACCTATTGAATGATAAAGCTCTGTATTTGTTGTATAACACAATCATTGTTCCACACTTAATCTATTGTATTGATGTTTGGGGGAATGCGTGTAAAACAATCACAAAGCCTATTTTTGTATTACAGAAAAGAGCTGTAAGAATTATCACTAGAAAACATTACCGTCATCCATCAAGTACATTATTTTATCAACTGAAGTTATTGAAGTTCCATGATTTGGTAGACTATAATATTTTATCAGTTATGTATAGGGCTCAAAATAATGCATTACCTTTAAATATCCAAATGCATTTTGTTAAAAGACAAAGTTGTTATAATCTTAAGGGGACAGAGATGTTTGTAAAACCACAATTCAGAACTAGTTTGAAGGGACGTTCTACCTCAATCCAGGGAATTAGATTATGGAATGGCTTGGAGAATGTAGTTAAAAATGCCAAGTCAATGTTTACATTTAAGAAAATGATCAAAACAAATGTGTTAAAAAAATGAAATAGCGTAATGTGTATTGTATTAGTTAGAAAATTAGAAAGAGTTAGTCATTTTGTACTGTTGGTTGAAGATTATTATTGTTTAATCTGATTGTTGGAAAAAGTTGGTTGAAGATTATTATTGTTTACATGGTTGATTATTATTGTTTAATCTGATTGTTGGAAGTAAGGGGCAGATATAATAAGATTTATTCTTCTTTCTGCTACCTTTCATTTTTTTATATTTTGTACATTATCATTTATGAGATTGTCTTGTATTGTTTCTTTTGTAAAAAAAATGAACAAATTTAATAAACATAAGCAGGTTTTTTCCTTTCAACCTTTATTTATACAGGCTAGCCTCGTTGAGCCATGGGGACTCATTTACAAGAGGGACCTGTTTCACTCACACCCAGGGTCAAGTTACCAATCAGCCTAACATGCATGTTTTTGGACTGTGGGAAGAAACTGGAGCACCCGGAGAAAACCCACGCATGCACGGAGAGAACATGCAAACTCCACCCAGAAAGGCCCCCAGACTGGGATTTGAACCGGGGACCTGCTCGCTGAGAGGCAGCAGCTCTACCAGTTGTGCCACCGTGCTGCCACAGAGGTTAGTCCCACTGAGCCACGAGGACTTATTTACAAGAGAGTACTGGATTTTAACAAAGAGTGATGATAACAGTGGATAACAACGACAACAACAGACAATCACAAATGATGCATACAAATTTCTTTAACATTTTTTTTTTTTTTTTTTACAATTGAAAACAAAATGATAATCAAAAGGCTAATTAGAAGGAAATAGCGGAAAAACAGCTAGATTACGAGGCAGTGTAGAATATTAAATAAAGGAACATCTGCATTGGTTCTTGTCAGGAACTTAACAGATGCTAAAATAATACTATTTTTGGAAATTTGAAAGGTTGTCAATGTTTTTTTTTCATGTTCCTGCTCTAGCTTACTCATAAAATAATAAGTTTTACAGACAAAAAAGACACACACACTCTGTCTCTGTCTGTCTGTCTGTCTGTCTGTCTGTCTGTCTGTCTGTCTGTCTGTCTGCCTGCCTTGGATGGACACGAATGCAAATGTCAGAGAGAGTCAGTCAGAGTTTCTTTACAGTATTTGTACATTTTCATCTTTAAATCACTTCTTGGTCTGCTGCCTTCATACTCCTCCTACATGTCTCTGCGTGAGTGCAGCTACAGCGTGCGCTCTCAGGACATGATTACCTGCAGTGTTTCCTCAGTGAGGACTGAACTTGGCAAAAGCGCCTTCTCCTCTGCTCCTGCTTCCTGGAATATCTTACAAAAAGATCTGAAGCTCTTGACTTCTATAAATGGCTTTAAGAATCTGTTGGACTCCTGGCAAGAACCAATGCAGACATGTTCCTGTTTTTAGTTTACTACATTTGCCTTATAATCTGTCTATTTTGCTACTTTGACATCTTTTTTAACTTGTAAAAAAAAAAAATTCTGTAGGCTATGCCTCTCTTAGGATTGTCTATTGTTGTCGCTGTTGTCTTCTTTGTTGAAACCAGGTTTCTCTTGTAAACGAGTCCCCGAGTTTCAATGGGATTACCCTGCCTAAATAAAGGTTGAATGAATTCACACCACATGTGGTACATGTGGTGGAACGAAATTGTGTAAATGGTCCCAGTTACATCCAACAATAAAATGTAAAAGAACAACAGTAATAAGATATAAGATGTGAACTAAGGAAAAGCATTAACTAAAAATGCACTAGGCCATAATAGCATAAAAACAATATGCCGAGCAGCAGCATGAACAGAATCTGAGGACATTTATGTACACAAACATAAACATAACTTGTGTAGTGAGTTGTCTTAAGGGCAGCCATGAATAGAAAAATTAAGTACAAGACATGCATTATTGCCAGAAAGGTTTGTAAGGGAAAACATAAACAAAACTATTTTTAATCATTTAAGTCATTTGATTTGTTTTTAACAAACATAAAATGTAAACCAAGAAACTATTGATCACCAAAAATATTCAAAGTTAAATAAATAAATAAAACATTATGAAATTAGTATCCAAGCTCAATATTATGAAAAATAATAACAATTTTCCTTTAAAAATGTCCATTTTGTTGTTCCATAAAAAACACGCCCTGAGGTAGTGAATATTTGAACTCGTTGCAGTTCTCGCTGTCGCCTATAGAGGGCAGCGCTCTCGCTCTCAGTCCAGTGAACGTCCGCACGTCCCGGGGTCGTTGAGGGTGTGGATCTGCCCCACTCTGCTGCTGGATCTATCTGTGGACTGTGTAGTTTTAACTTCTCTGGCTATATTATAACACAAAGGGTGGACGTTTCAGGTAGGTTTATTCCCATGGAAACGAACATTATTAATTACAACTACTGTAACTTTAAAATAGTGTATTTGAAAAGATCAGAGAGCGTCTTATTAGAGAAGCGCAGACGAGCAGCTCTCAGCGTCAATCAGTTAGTTAGCTTGTTAGCAGAGATCTGCTAACGCCTCTTTTTGTTTACTATACATTGCGGGGTACGTTTAAGGAACTAAGTATGGGTTTTCTGTTTTATCTAACGTAATGAACGTACTCATTTGTGATCTTCATATTGTGAGTAGTAGCTAAGTTTTTGTTTTCCCACTGTGTTAGCTGGATAGCAGAGCAGCTAGCAGCTGCTGCTAACTGTAGAGTCAACGGTGACAGTTTATCTTTATGAACTCACTAAATCACAAACTCACATTTTAAAATACTTTTTTATACTGTGTCTTATTTATATGACCTTAGAGTAGTGCTGTGCGTATTTTACCCATAAGCTTAACATCTTCAAGATTGTGCAAAAGTTTTGAGTCATCTCTCATATCTATATTTATACACACACACACCCTGCAAGTTAAGAGCCAATAGTCATAGTAGTTTTGGGCAATATTTTTAAGACTTTCTGAAGGACTTTAAAGTTGTTGTTTTTTTGGTCCCTCATTCATTTCCAATCAAATATTTGATCTTTTTCAAGTTATTGTAGTTTTTTGAGTTTCTTAACTCACTCAACTTAAGGGATGAACCATTGTACTGTAGTGTCAACGAACATTTGGTGAATAATCAGTTTTATATGTGATCTTTTGAGACTTTGTTACCAACAGCCTGTCCGAAAGAAACACTGCGTCTGTGTTATTAAATGTGTGTATATATATATATATATATATATAAAATAAAAAATACCCCAAATTACACAATTTCTTCTTCTTCTTCTTCTTCTTCTTCTTCTTCTTCTTCTTCTTTCCTTTTCCCTTTTCAGGGGTCGCCACAGCGAGTCATCCTCCTCCACCTCACCCTGTCCTCTGCATCCTCTGTCCTCACTCCAACTACCTTCATGTCCTCTCTAACTGCATCCATATATCTCCTCTTTGGCCTTCCTCTGTGTCTTTTTCCTGGCAGCTGCATTTCTAACATCCTTCTACCAATATACCCACTGTCCCTCCTCTGGACATGTCCAAACCATCTCAGTCTGGCCTCCCTAACTTTATCTCCCAGTTGTTCAACATGTGCTGTACCTCTGATTATCTCATTCCTGATCTTATCCATCCTTGTCACTCCTAAGGAGAACCTCAGCATCTTCATTTCTGCTACTTCCAGTTCTTTCTCCTGTCTTTTTGTCAATGACACTGTCTCCAGACCATACAACATAGCTGGTCTCACCACTGTCTTGTAAACTTTACACCATTTATATGCTTAAAATATTTAAATGCCAAAACAATTTGATTCTGACAAAATTGTGGGCTACAGTCAAGTGAAGGATGATGCATCGCTTAGGTTTAGTTGCAACTATTAATAATAAAAAAAATATATATATTTACTGTATATATATATTTATTTCTTATTCTTAAAGACATGTCTTAGATTTTGTTCACTGACTGCGTATAGAGGCTATACAATTCAGACTTTTTGTGCTATTTTAAAAGAGAATCTGTCAGTAAAACAGTCAGGACCACTTTAAAAGATAAGAAATTATCTAACAAGTTTAAGTCAGGTCCTCTGGATGGATTCTTCTCTCATAGGACCTGACTTAACCTTGTTTGATTTATTTACCTGGATTATTGAGCATGCATCAAGACAACAATATGTTATTGTTCTTTTGAATCAAAGTGTAACTAAATTAGAGATGGTTTATAACTTTTGTGTAGATTTGTATTTATTTTTTAATGGTAACATAAAAGTTGAAAAGTGTGATCTGACAGGTAAGATCTGATAAGGTGTGAAATCATCTATTACAGCCAAGTTTAGACTGAAAATATAAAGTTTTTCCTACAGCCTGCTCTATACCTACTTTTTTTGTTAAGTCGCTGTTTAAAAGAATAAAGACTTTTACCTCTTTCCGACGTGAATCATTTTGGAAATGTTCAGATATATGAAAAGTGTACAACTTCTGTCTATTGCCTCATGACCATCAAAATTCATCACAGTGCCAAAACTGGTGGTTCCCCGGTTTGTTTACAACCCACAAAACCTCGTTGTGGTTGTGAAACATGTTACAAGAGGTCTGCAGAAGATCTCCATTAGTCGAAATTATTCTTCATTGCTTGTTGCATATTTTGTCATATTTTGCTTGTCCGCAATGTTTGCATACTTAAGTTAGGTTCCAAGTCTCTGCCACTTTCAACTGGAAGTTGTACAAAAAGTACACAATACTCACTGTGTATGATTGCAAATGATCACTAACCAATCCATGTGTTGTTAACATTTTATTTAAAAAAATTTAAATTGGAAGAATGACTAAACCGAAAGAAGTTTTAACACAGAAATTTTCCATATTTTTCCAGTGTTACAAGGGCCTCAGAGCAGATCCAGTTGTGTCCCAGATGAGGGACTAAAGCTGACTGGAAATCACCTGCACTTCGTCTCAGTTTAGTTCTACATCTGTTCTCACTGGCGCACCTTGGGAAAAGAAGAATACTGTACAGCAACACCTGAGATGGATGATATCTTCACACAGTGCCGGGAAGGCAACGCCGTGGCAGTTCGCTTGTGGTTGGACAACACAGAGAATGACCTGAATCAGGGGTGAGTTTGCTGGCAAAAGACTGTAGTATTCTGAATTTAAAATTGCATGTTTCTGGCCACTGAAGGTAAAAATGTCATTTTTCATTCAACCTTTATTTAGGCAGGTTAATCCCATTGAATCTCAATGACTCATTTACAAGAGAGACCTGTTTTCAACAAAGAATGATGACAACAGCGACAACAATAACAGTCATAAGAGAGGCATACAGTACAGATTTCTTAATTTTTTAAACAAGTTAAAAAAAGATGTCAAGGTAGCAAAACAGATTGATTATAAGGCAAATGTAGAAAACTAAAAACAGGAACATGTCTGCATTGGTTCCCGCCAGGAGTCCAAACAGATTCTTAAAGCCATTTAGAGAGGTCAAGGTCGAGAGCTTCAGATCTTTTTGTAAGATATTCCAGGAAGCAGGAGCGGAGTAGGAGAAGGCCCAAATTTAAATTACCGTTCAAGAAACTGCTATCTAAAGCAGAGCAATCTACAGTACAGTGCTCTGTAAGAGTTATCACGATAGCTTTGCTGACATCTGGTGCTCACTTCATGAATGTGAAACCTCTCCTGAAAAAAAAAGCAACACGGACAAAAGAAACCTTGCTGTTTGTTGTTTATCACTCAAAATAACTTCTTCACGAACTGAAGCCAAATCGCTAAAATCTAAAGTTTTAAATGGCTAAATTCGACGGATGCGTTTGTATCTTTCTCCATTGTTTTCAATGTGCGCGTTGGAGCAGAGATCTGGATCTGACGTCACAATCACGTGACCGGAAAAACCCGAATTTACTGTGTAAAAAAACTGCGCTAATTTTAAACTATTTTGGAGAGGAATTTTCATTCATTTCACATTGTTTTAGCAAAAACGATCAGAGGTCAATCTTAATATATATATATGTTGTGCCATTTTATGGAAAGTTAAAAGATGATGTCAGGGAGCTTTAAAGCCCACTGACATGATTTTTTAATTTTCATAAAATTGCTCAAAATATATATATTTTATCATTTAAATATGTTCGTTTTTGCAAACAAAATGATAAATCACTTTAATTTTGCTTTAAAAGTGATTTTGAACTTCAAGCCGTGTTTAATCATGGGAAATCCGATTACACACGAACGCACCATCTGTGATGTCACACCGGGCAGAGCTCTGGGCTTGTCACAGTGCGCAGGTATGAGCAGCTCGACATGAAGGTAAGTCTGATACAGCATCAGACCTAAATTAGATCCTGTTGTTTCTTGTTCCATCACCCAAACTATTTTCTGCTTCCCAAAATGAAGACAAATAGCTCAAATCTTCACATAGATTGCTAAATTCGTCAGGTTTTAAATTGTCCGCTATTAAAGAGACCAGAGCCCTCTGCCCGGTGTTACGTCACAGATCACACACAGTCAGTTCGCGTGTAATCGGATTTCCCATGATTAAACACGGCTTGAAGTTCAAAATTACTTTTAAAGCTAAATTAAAGTGATTTATCATTTTGTTTGCAAAAACGAACATATTTAAATGATAAAAATTATATATTTTGAGCAATTTTATGAATAGTAAAAAAATCATGTCAGTGGACCTTTAATGTTTATGTTTCTCCATAGCTTCATTAAGCAATTGTAAAACAAGGTTTTGCTCAGTAGACTTGTCACAATGTGATTTTGTGATGCCAGATAATTTAGATCATAATCTCAAAGAAGTATGCCGCGTCTTGCATTCTTAAACTCAGTCCCTAATGATGGCTCAGAGTCCACCTCTTCAGTCCCCCAGAGAAATTGTGGCCTGAAAATGAACTCGTTTTCTTGTGGGCACTGGCCCAAACAGCAGTGGAAAAATTCAGAAGCACAAATTTGAACAGGATGTATGTGGTGATGTTTGGTACAGTATACTTATGCCTCTTATCAACAGGTCTGGTTCCTGTAAGGTCCCATTGTGGCTAGTTTGGGCCAGTTCCTATGGGACCGGTTTATTTCTGTATCCATGCGCGCATTAGGACCCCTTTGGTGGGCGTGAAGTTCTCCTGCAGTGGGCGGGTAGTTCTCCTGCAGTGGGTGGATCATTAATATCAACGCTTCTAACCAGCTGGTGGCGCTAGTGATACATTAAGCTCTTTACGAACCACCACTAACAATAGAAGAAGAAGAGCTGGGGAAAACAACACACAACAAAATGGATGACATCGTTGCTTTTTTCAACGTTCTGCTTTGCCTGTTGCTTTTTCAAAGAGTAGAAGAACTGAGCAGAGTTGGGAGGGAAGCGATTTTCAATCACAGAAGACACGTTATTTTCAGGCGTCGAAGAGAACTTCTGTTCAGACGTTTAACAGCAATCCGAACCATGGAAAGGCTGCGTTTATCCACACAAAACACTGAACAGTCTGGAGCAAAGTAGAGTTTTTGAACGTTTAAATGAAGTTTCCATAGCATAGCATAGTTCATTACTTATTAATAAACTACATTACATTGGACTCTGGAAAAACCTTTTAGTGTTTATGCTTAACCTTGCAGCTTATTAAATTAAGCTATCGCACATTATCTCAACAATTGAAGTGATGTTTAGCAAGAGGAAGCTAGGCTTTTTTAACTTCGATTTGATCCTCTATCCATTAAAAAACTACATGATTTGAAAAACATGGCTATAGTGTTTTAAATTTAAATCCTGCTGTGCTCCATTTTACCAGTCAAACTCACGGAGATATTTTTTGACCTTGGGTAAACATGCTGCAGAAGCTGCTGGATCCACAGGATGGACATCAGGCCACAGGTGTTTGAGATGCTATGATGGAGAAACTCCTGAATGAGGATGATTATAAACAGATTACACAAATCCTACACCTTTATAACTGTACTGCTATGTAGATTGATTTACAAAACATGGAAATAATGTATTATGGCTACAATTTCCAGTACTCATTACAGAAAAAACAAAACAATAGAAAAGCTACTCCTTATTTGTAACTGTCACTAATCATCTGAGGACCTTTGTCAATTTAATGAAAAATAGTGTGTGTGTGTGATTCAAGTTATAAAGCTGTGCTTTGCCGTGAGCTTGGGTTATGGAGATTGACACATGCCGAACAATCTCCATTTTGCAAGCTTACAGAACGCCACAGCTTTATAACTTTATTCACACACTCCATTTTTCATTAAATTGACATTGCTCCTCAGATGATTAGCGAAATGTCTTCACTTCAAATGAAAGTCTTTTTTTTTTTTATCCATTTTGGTTTGGATTTGACATGTAAAGGATAACATAGAATCTTCACCAGTGTCGTTATAGGTTAAAAAAAAACAAAGTTACTTTGCTTATCCTACACTATTGACTTACAACAAAAATGCTGTAAGCGCTTCACTTTTGAAGATAAGATGGAAGCACAACTTACAATTGTGTTTTTATTAGAAATTAAGGCATACAAAACAAGAAAAAACTTTTTTAAGGTTTAGAAATATACATCTCTCGTAACTTATCGGTTTGCCATGGAACGGGCAACCGTTTCCAGCACCCCAAGGAGCGCTTGATTGAAAGCAGCCCTCTGGTCAGCCTCCTGCCTTCGTTGTGCTGCTTCCTCTCTTCTTAAAGCCATTTCCTCCCTCAGAATGGCTTGCTCCTGCTCCCTCGCTGCGTCAGCTTGACGTTGACTCTCCGCAGCAGCGGCCTCACGTGCTTTTTGGGCTTCCTCGATGGTTAACCGGAAGTGTTCCTCTCGCTGTGCCCGGTTCTTCTCCTCCTGTTCAGTCTGAGCTGTAATAAAGCTTTCAGCTACAGTTGTCGCTTTGCGCTTTCTATGACCTAGATAGAACAAACAAGAAAATGGCTGTTAGACAATGAAGTACAGAATGATACAGTTTTTAAATACGTTATTGAAGTTTTAGTTCCTGCTAATTTTGAAAAAAGATCGTAACATCAGGAATATGATTCTCTTCATAAAGCAATCTTGCACCTTTATGGTGGTAAGCAAGTGGGTATAAACAAATGACATGTATTCTTTTTCAAGAGTTTGTGTGAATTTAGAAAAAGAACAAGGCCATCATAAAACAACAAAAAAAAACACACTGAATAATATGAATTATAAACTTGATGAATGAAAGTTAAAGTAATAAATGAATAATACATTTTAGCATTAACACAATTGAATAATTGATAATGTAGTTTTACTACATGTACGTTGTTTTACAAGAAAATAGTAAACACAACACAAAATTACTATCAACGTGATGTTAGACACGTTTGGTGCTGCTTCATACCTAGTAAGGGGTGTTGGGTGGGGCCTTTCTGCTGCGTGTTGACCGGCGGAGTGGATGTAGAATTCCTTGAAGCTGTACTTGGAGATTCAGTGGTCGGGGAAGGGTTTGAAGTGGGAAGGCTTGGAGAGTCAGAAACAGAATCTGAAGAGCCTTCTTCTTCTTCATGGACACTGTCTGCATCAAAAAAAGAGTGCAAAAACAGAAACAAAGTACAGTTAACATTGATGCCAAGTAATGACGACGTAACAGTGTGAGCCTCATTTGTTAAGATAGTGTATATACAGAATTTCTTGAATTAATTCTAATAGCTATTAATATAAATTTAATGCCATTACAATGTTTTTAATACTACTACAACACTGAGCTGGAACCATTGTATTTCAGTTCAGAGCAACTAATAGTAAAGTGATAAATTACTGTAATTTTCTTCCTAAAGTTTGGTAGTAAATGTAGTTTTATAACTATTTTTGTATGCTGGATACATCAAGTTGCTTCTTGCCTCAATAAAAAGCACTGACCTACTTGTTATTTAAATCTAACCCACGGCAAATAGTTATTTAACTTTTCACACACACAACATAACTCTAATGGCAAACAAAAAACTTGAAACTTGAAACCAGAATAGTTTAAAATAATTCATCATTGAACACATGCAAAATTCAAATAGAGGGGGGAAAATAATAACAGCTGTACTGTATATTTCTGCCTGTAAGTCTCTGTTTTTAACAAAATTTACATGCCCTGGGACTTATAGGCCAAAGTGACATATTTATCGAATTTTTCCCATATTTATAAACCATTTTTGGACAGATATAACCGTTTCCATTTAGACTAAACCAAAAACAGCTGCACCACCCCGGTGAATTTGACCATTAAAGTGCATTTATTAAGCAAATGATAGCTGTAAATTATAGCAGAGTTGCGTGTCAGTCTAAGAAACAATTCTTTAGGAGCTTTTTTGTTGTTAAATTTAAGATAAACGAGCGCATGCCTTCTTCCTTGTTGTTGTCGTCCCGCACGCGCGTGCAACAGCACCAAGCGCCAAACTATCTTTACAGCAGATTATTAAATCACGTTTTTAGTAANCATCTGTGACGTAACACCGGGCAGAGCTCTGGGCTTGTCACAGTGCGCGGGTATGAGCAGCTCACATGAAGGTAAGTCTGATACAGCATCAGACCTAAATTAGATCCTGTTGTTTCTTGTTCCATCACCCAAACTATTTTCTGCTTCCCAAAATGAAGACAAATAGCTCAAATCTTCACATAGATTGCTAAATTCGTCGGGTTTTAAATTGTCCGCTATTAAAGAGACCAGAGCCCTCTGCCCGGTGTTACGTCACAGATGGTGCGTTCGCGTGTAATCGGATTTCCCATGATTAAACACGGCTTGAAGTTCAAAATCACTTTTAAAGCTAAATTAAAGTGATTTATCATTTTGTTTGCAAAAACGAACATATTTAAATGATAAAATATATATTTTGAGCAATTTTATGAATAGTAAAAAAATCATGTCAGTGGACCTTTAATGTTTATGTTTCTCCATAGCTTCATTAAGCAATTGTAAAACAAGGTTTTGCTCAGTAGACTTGTCACAATGTGATTTTGTGATGCCAGATAATTTAGATCATAATCTCAAAGAAGTATGCCGCGTCTTGCATTCTTAAACTCAGTCCCTAATGATGGCTCAGAGTCCACCTCTTCAGTCCCCCAGAGAAATTGTGGCCTGAAAATGAACTCGTTTTCTTGTGGGCACTGGCCCAAACAGCAGTGGAAAAATTCAGAAGCACAAATTTGAACAGGATGTATGTGGTGATGTTTGGTACAGTATACTTACTGTACATGTTAATCATGTATTAAAGAAAATGTGGGTGGTGAAAATCCTGCAAAGGTCATTTTGATCCCATTTAGTGAACAAAACTTCAGTTTTTAGCAGCATTTTTTTTTATTTATTCTCCGACAATTTAAATTTTTAATTGAAAGTGTACCCCTATTGATTTTGTCTAACAGTTCATAACAACAATTTGTGATAAAGTTTAGATTTATTTATCCTACTTCTTGTTATATTTTGACTCCTTCTTTAAGATTGTGTGATTAAATCGAGCCAGTGTGGACATGCCTCTCCATTAACTGATTACATGTCAAGCTCTCTCTTCCGGCTGACGTCTCTCTTCTAGTTTGGGCAACAGTTACTGCAGTCTTGTGCTCTTATTTTCTCTACAGAAGATTTCTTCCCTTTCTTGTCTATGTTTCAGTAGTCCCACTGGACTCTGGCCTAGCTAATCAGCAAAATATTTTCTGTGCTGTTCAATGACAGTGTGTTTACTCTAATGTAACTCCCAGACAAAGTACTTGTGGAATGTTGAATCTCCTTACAAGGAGTAAAACAAGAGCCTCAAGGGAAAGATGTACCACCTACTAAAACTGAGGGGGGCGGGTAGATTATTGTAGTGGGCTGGACTTGAAGAGACCGTGTGTGTGTGTATGTGTGTGTGTGTGCGTCAAAGAGACATGCACAGAGGGAGAGAAGCTAAATACTGTACTGAACTTTTTAAGAGAGGAATGCATAGTTTGGTCATAGCGGCACACATCATTTTCCTCTCTCCTCCAGTATATTTCCGGTGTTTGCCCCCCAGAGGTCTAAAATAGCTCCAGTCATCTCCTGTAAGAGCTTCCTCAAAGTTTCAGTGTCTAAGCAAAATTTCAGACATAATCTTCAGAGTCAGAGTTTCTTTATTTGTCATTTGCACCACATGTGGTACATGTGGTGGAACGAAATTGTGTACACAGGATCCCAGTTACATCCAATAATAAAACGTAAAAGAGATACGGTAATAGCATCTAAGCTATGAACTAAGAAAAATATCAACTAAAAATACACTAAGCATTAATAGCATAAAAACAATACGCCAAACAGCAGCACGAACATGAGTCTGTGTGAGCAGATGAGTACGAATGAACAGAGCAACATGAAACAGATCAGCAGCAACATGAAACAGATCAGCAGCAACATGAAACAGATCAGCAGCAACATGAAACAGATCAGCAGCAACATGAAACAGATCAGCAGCAACATGAAACAGATCAGCAGCAACATGAAACAGATCAGCAGCAACATGAAACAGATCAGCAGCAACATGAAACAGATCAGCAGCAACATGAAACAGATCAGCAGCAACATGAAACAGATCAGCAGCAACATGAAACAGATCAGCAGCAACATGAAACAGATCAGCAGCAACATGAAACAGATCAGCAGCAACATGAAACAGATCAGCAGCAACATGAAACAGATCAGCAGCAACATGAAACAGATCAGCAGCAACATGAAACAGATCAGCAGCAACATGAAACAGATCAGCAGCAACATGAAACAGATCAGCAGCAACATGAAACAGATCAGCAGCAACATGAAACAGATCAGCAGCAACATGAAACAGATCAGCAGCAACATGAAACAGATCAGCAGCAACATGAAACAGATCAGCAGCAACATGAAACAGATCAGCAGCAACATGAAACAGATCAGCAGCAACATGAAACAGATCAGCAGCAACATGAAACAGATCAGCAGCAACATGAAACAGATCAGCAGCAACATGAAACAGATCAGCAGCAACATGAAACAGATCAGCAGCAACATGAAACAGATCAGCAGCAACATGAAACAGATCAGCAGCAACATGAAACAGATCAGCAGCAACATGAAACAGATCAGCAGCAACATGAAACAGATCAGCAGCAACATGAAACAGATCAGCAGCAACATGAAACAGATCAGCAACATGAAACAGATCAGCAGCAACATGAAACAGATCAGCAGCAACATGAAACAGATCAGCAGCAACATGAAACAGATCAGCAGCAACATGAAACAGATCAGCAGCAACATGAAACAGATCAGCAGCAACATGAAACAGATCAGCAGCAACATGAAACAGATCAGCAACAACATGAAACAGATCAGCAGCAAACATGAAACAGCAGCAACATGAAACAGCAGCAACATGAAACAGCAGCAACATGAAACAACAGCAACATGAAACAACAGCAACATGAAACCGCAGTAACATGAAACAGATCACTTCTGAGGCTACTAGTGTCGCGCTCCTGCCACGTGGCCCCCTGGTGGGTGTTCCTTTGCCTGCGGGCGTGCTTGGGGCCCTCACTATCTGGGGTTGGGCGCTTGGGCGTTTGTCGGCTCGGCCAGGTGGCTGCCTGGTGGGGCTCGTGTCCTCTGGTCCTTTCGGGTCTTGGCCTGAGGGATGGGCGTCCCCGGTGTCCGGGCCTCGGTGACCGGCCCTGGGGCTACGTTGGTACGGCGGGCTCCGGCGGGGGCCTGTGAATTTGTCGCGTTTGACCCCGGGGGGTCATTGTATGTGGTCGCTGGTGGGATTCGTCCGGTTCTTCCCCTTGGTCGGATCTGGGGAGTGGGCGAGTGGCTCGTCCTGTTCGGGTGGCCCTGGGGACTCTGGGCTCGGGGTCCTTCCTGGAGTCTTGGGCTTTGATCGCCCCTTCGTCTGCCTCGGGCTTTGGGGGGACGGATCTCTGATGCTTCACAGTCGCTACTAAATGTTCTATTGGAGGAACCTTATTCACTTATGCATGCTCACAACCACACACAAATGGATGCAGGGATGTATATGTAGATATATGCAGATATGTAGATGGGTATATGAATGAATATAAATGTATATGTATGTATACTGTATATATATTTGTAGGTATGGGTATGTGTATTTATAGAAATCTACTGCAAGGTCATGAATATTATTAGTCTTTATGCATGTATGTTTCGTTGCTGTGTTCTGTCATGTGCTTTGCAGGATTGTGGACGGAGGTTGGGTGTGTTTGCCTTGTGCTCTTTTTGTGGATAATTGTTGTTTTGTTGTCTTACTTTCTCTTTTCTTTCTTTTTTTTTTACATATATTTATTGATTTTAACAATAGAACAAGAAATATACAAATATTCAATTACCAATACTTAAACTATAAACCCAGAAAAGACAAAATCAAAATAACATACACACATGGGGAGAGAGGAGAAAAAAATAAAATAAATAAATAAATAAATAAATAAATAGCAGCAGACCCTCAAAAGACCAACCAGCATACACATCCGTATAGCTCAACATATAACATTATAACAAGTCCTTTTTCCAGCCATCAAGTTGGATATCCTTTTTGCCCAACCAGTTGTAAAAGACAGACCAGATATTCCAAAATGTATCAAGCTTGTTCTTATTAAAATAACTAATTTTCTCAAGTGCAAGGTAAAACGTCATTTGCGTAGTCCATTGTGAGATTCCACATAATGAGTCTTTCTTCCATGAGGATGCAATACAGCGTTTAGCTTCCAAAAAGGAGACATTAAGTAAGGTTCTCAAGTTGTTTGAGATAACAAAGTCATCAGGATAAATATTTAAGATACACATTTTAGGATTTAAAGGAACCTTTTTACCCATCATCTCACTTAACACATTCAATACTTCCTTCCAAAAAGCTAACACTTGAGGACATACCCACATACAATGAAATAAAGAACCTTTTTCGAAACTACATTTAATGCAAGTGTCAGGAATATTAGGATTAAAGTGATGCAATTTAACTGGAGTGATGTATTGTCTAGTCAACCATTTGTATTGTAGTAATTTGGAGTTTGTGTTGGCGGATTGTTTATGAATAGAAGTGCAGGCTCCAGACCACTCCTCACTCGACAGACTATCACCCAAATCTGTTTCCCATGCCTTTAAAATGTTGTCTGAAGATTCTTTAGATTTGTCAGCAAACAGGGAATAGAGACGAGACACCTGACCTCCATCATCTAGGTGTTTTATGATAATATCCTCTAATGAAGACAAAGAGGGTAGATCAAGATTATTTTGTTGCTTGGATAAAATGAAACTCCGGATTTGAAGATATTTATAGAAATGTTTTGTAGGAATATCATATTTGTTTTTAAGTTCCTCGAATGACATAAATACCCTCCCTGAAAAAAGATCAGAAATCTTAGCTAGCCCCTTTGCAGACCAGAGCTCGAAACCTAGGTCTGCTCTACCTGGACCAAAATCCCTGTTTCCAAAAATGGGTGAAAACTGGGATAGATATTGCTTTTCTCCCAAATGGTCAAGTACTTTTTGCCAAATAAGTATTGTATTTTTCAGAAAAGGGTTTTTTGTTTGTTTGATAAGCTTTTTCCTGTCTGATGAATATAAGTATAAGTTTATAGGAATAGAGATCAGTCGTGACTCAATTGTAACCCACGCTGGGGAATGGCTGTTAATAAAGTAAAACATAGCTGCCCTAATCTGAGCTGCCCAGAAATACCATAATAAATTTGGCAATTGTAAGCCTCCTCTGTCATAAGGCAAATATAATAGAGACAATCTCAATCTCGGACGCTTACCATTCCAAATGAAGTTGGAAAAAGCTTTATTTATCTCCTTAAAGAAGGAGGGGGGTGGGGAAAGTGGAATTGATTGAAAAAAGTATAAAAATTTTGGCAATATTGTCATTTTTATAGTATTAACACGACCAATTAAGGAAATGGGTAGTTTGGACCATCTTTCTATTGAATGTATAACTGATTCTATAAGGGGGTTATAATTAGTTGGAATAATATCGTTTATTGTAGGAGTGATTTTAACCCCTAGATAGGTAAAACCTTGTTTTGACGCTACATATGGAGTAGAAACTGGGGGATTGAGGCGTTCTTTTTCTGATAAGTACATTATTTCAGATTTAGTATTATTTATCTTATATCCTGAAAAAACTCCAAAGGACTTAATTAACTCATTTATTGTGGGCATAGTGTCCCCCAACTTAGAGCAAAACAAGATTATGTCGTCTGCATACAGGGCTATACGATGTTCTAAACTCCCTATTCGTATACCATTTATTTTATCATGTTTGCGAATTGCCATAGCTAAAGGCTCGATGGCCAGTGTGAACAACAGAGGAGAAAGGGGGCAGCCTTGCCTTGTCCCACGTTTCAGTTTGAAGGGAGATGAAGTCAGACCATTGGTCAAAATTTCCGCTTGTGGGTTTGAATATATTAACTTTACCCAGCTAAGAAATTTCCCCTTTATACCAAAACGTTCAATAACATCGAACATATATTGCCATTCTATCCTGTCAAAGGCCTTCTCTGCGTCCATTGACAGTATAGCATTGTCTGGGACTTCAGATTTCTCAAAAATTACATTAAACACCCTTCTTATGTTATGAAAACCCTGCCTTCCTTGTACAAAGCCATTTTGATCAGTGTGGACCATCATGGGTAGAAGTGGCTCCAACTTCCTGGCTAAGACTTTACACAAAATTTTAACATCATTGTTAATCAGAGAAATTGGCCTATATGAGCCACATTGAGCTGCAGGTTTACCTGGCTTCAGAAGTAGGGAAATTATAGCTGTATTAAGTAAAGGAGGTAGAGACCCTTTTTCAAAGGCTTCTTTATACATGTCAAGCATGGGAGGAATCAGTTTGGATTGAAATATTTTATATATTTCAATTGGAATTTCATCAGGCCCCGGGCTCTTCCCACCTTTCATACTTGTTATAGCCTCAGACAATAATTGCGTATCAAGCTCAAAATCAAGTGATTTTAAGGATTTGTTATCTAGACAAGTAAATTCTAATGAATCCAAGAAAGCAGTTTGTGCTTGGGGAGCTAGGTCTGAGTAGTCTGAGCTATATAGTTTGTAGTAAAAATTTGAAAACGTGTTGTTTATTTTTTACAGGCAATGACACCTCTCATGCTCAAACAAAGAAAGAATTAATTACATGAAAGATCTCAATTTGGTTGATATATGGAGAAATATGCATCCTAATCAGTCGTCTTTCTCATGCTATTCCTGTACTTGTCAAACATTTTCAAGAATCGATTACTTTCTGATCTCAGCTAATTTGGTCCCACACATTACAACCAGTTGGTATGATAGTATAGTAATATCTGATCATGCTCCGATCTCATTCTACCTTAAGGTTCCTACTCTTTCCTTTTCACCAAAGTGGCGTTTACAATCAATTTGGCTTAGGGACCCAGATTTCATTAATTTTATTGGAACAAAAATAGATGTGTATTTTGAATTGAACACTCACCAAACCTCAGCAACTGTGAGATGGGAGGCCTTTAAGGCATATTTAAGAGGCCAAATGATTAGTTTTACCAGCTTCAAGCATAAAATTAATAAACAAGAATTGGAACAACTTGAAAAATCTATTAAAAGCATTGAAATACAACTATTTAATAATCCTTCAACCCAACTAAATACAGAACTTCTTAGGTTAAGAGCTAAATACAACGTGCTATCTACAAATAAGGCAATTAAAAGTTTAATGAAATTGAAACAGTCATATTTTGAACAAGGTGAAAAGGCCAGCAAATTGTTGGCTTGGCGTATTAAACAGGAACAATCAGATAAAGCAATAAACTCAATTGAAACAGCTGAGGGGGAGTTATCATCTGACCCCAAAGGGATAACATTTACTGTCAAACAGCCAAGCAACTTACTGTGGACATCCAAGAGTCTGTTCAGTGCAGTCTATAGTGACATGTGTTTACCTCGAGATCTCATAAAAATCCACACACTAACAGTTTTCTGTGCAAAGAGCTGCAAAATGTCTTGGACATTACTTTTAGACAAGTTTTCAAGGACTCAAAACAAACCCACGCTGCTGTGCTACTTCCTGTTGTATGAAATTGTTTCACACAGAGCTCTTTCACTGATTTTACTCATCCATTATTTTAAATGATGTGCATGTGTGTGCATGTGTCCCAGTGTGTGGGCGGTGGTTTTGCTGGAGATTTTGTCTCATGAACAGCGAGTATGAAAAGAGGCAGCGTTAACAAGAACAATGTCAAAAATAACGAAATGCTTCTGTACCAACACTGTAAAAGTTCAGAATTTAGTAATCACATTTACTGAAATGTATCTGGGTTTACATAATTATCCGCTGTCGCTCATATTCGTAAAATACATGTTTGCTCATGTTTGTGTGTGTAGAGGTGGTTGTGTCTGTGTTTACTGTTAGCAACATGACACATGTCACAATAGACACATTTTTATGAAACTTGGAAAGTAATCACTGGATATGTTTCTACAACTGATATGATTTGGGAGTTTACCCAATTTAAGTTGGCTGTCGTGCATAATGTTGTTCTTCTTTTGGCTTTTCCCTCTTCAGAGGTCTCAAGCAACTCATCCTCCTCCTCCTCACTCTGTCCTCTGTGTCCTCTGTGTCCTCTGTGTCCTCTGTCCTCACTCCAAATACCTTCATGTCCTCTCTAATGCCACGTCCTGACCAAACAGATTTTCAACGGCAAAAAGGCTCGTCACGCACGCAAGTGGACGCACTGGACCCAGTGGTGTCCTGACCAGAACGAGAAGCTGCTGGCGGTGTGGCGGCGGGGTGTGTGGGAGGAGCTTACCGGTACACCGAGTTCCTCACTGCACTCCGCCAGGCGAGGAGCTGTTTATTTCCGTCTCTGTGGAGCAGACTTGACTGGTCGTAAAGGACTTGTCGCGAACACACAGCTACAATGAGTTTCTCTTCAATAGTACACGACCTCGCAGGTCTTTTCTGTGTCCCACAAACAATACGTCACATAGTTGCGCAATACCCGTCCCCTCGTTTCTGCGTCACATAGGGACTCTCCCCCTCTCTCCTCCCCCCCGACTCTCCCTGATCAACCAGAGTTGAACGGCGTTTGAACGGCGAAAACTTCAGCAATGATCAACGCGTGCTTGGAGGCTGACGCGGGTTCACGTGCACGGAAAACGCTTTTCCAGCACGCTCAACACGCACGTGACGTGACGCCCGACGCCAAGACGCGGCTGGAGGCGCGTCCCCCATTGACTTTGCATGTAAACTGGACACTCCTGCAGTTGAAAACGCGTTTGGTCAGGATGTGGCTTAACTGCATCCATATGTCTCCTCTTTGTCTTTTTCCTGGCAGCTGCATTTCTAACATCCTTCTACCAATATACCCACTGTCCCTCCTCTGGACATGTCCAAACCACTGTCCCTCCTCTGGACATGTCCAAACCACTGTCCCTCCTCTGGACATGTCCAAACCACTGTCCCTCCTCTGGACATGTCCAAACCATCTCAGTGTGTCCTCCCTAACTTTATCTCCCAGTTGTTCAACATGTGCTGTACCTCTGATGATCTCATTCCTGATCTTATCCATCCTTGTCACTCCTAAGGAGAACCTCAACATCTTCATTTCTGCTACTTCCAGTTCTGTCTCCTGTCTTTTTGTCCATGACACCGTCTCCAGACCATACAACATAGCTGGTCTCATGACTCGTAAATGTTACCCTTTGACCTTTACTGACACCTTTCGTCACAAATCACTCATGATTTTTTTCTCTATCCACCCCATCTTGCCTGGACTCTCTTCTTCACCTCTTAAGGCACACCCCTTTTTCAGGGCACGTTGTTGAAGTCCTGTCCCATTGTGACCTCTGCTCCTTGTAGCCTCAGTTCCACCTGCCTCCCTCCCAGTCATGGCAGCATGACTGCTCAGTAGTTAGCACTGTTGCCCCAAAGCAACAAGGTCCTGGGTTCAAAACCCAGTTTGGCCCTGATGTGTTTCTGTGTGGAGATTGCACACTCTCCTTGTGTTTGCGTGGGTTTTCTCTGGGCACTCCAGTTTCCTCCCACAGTACAAAAACATGCATGTTGGGTTACCTTCAAGCCCAGGCCTCCCCTGCAAAACACATCAGTGATAGGATCTGCCTGGTTAATTAAAGGTTTTAAAAAATCCCACTTGTTTTACTACAGCTGACTTTTATAATCATTCTTTCAGGTGAATACCTCCACCTCTCCAAGTTCTCTTCCACCTGTTCCCTGTTTCTCACCACAGATCACAATGTCATCTGCAAACATTATTGTTCATGGGGATTCCTGCCTGACCTCATCTGTTAGTCGGTCCATCACCAGAGCAAACAGAAAAGGCCTGAGAGCCTAAACAACATTTGCAAACACAAAAATGGCTACAACTCAACCAGTTTTACACATACGGAGCTAAAAATCTAATGATAGTAGCTGGAAATCCCTTCAACATAGTCTCTGAGTGAACTATTAGAATAGATGAAGCATAACATAATTTACCAGGTTTGATCAAAATATCTATAACTGTCCCTTCCCAGTGTAGGATGGTTTTAGTTCAAGTATCTGGCATAAAGAAAGTAGGTGACATTCATTCCTGCAAATAATGCTCGGACTTTAATTTAGTGATACATCTTCCTTTTTGACACAAAAAGCAATCCATGTAAAGACGTTGTTATATTGGATCAGTCACACTTCAAGTTAGATGAAGCTTCCAAGAAGTTAAAGTGTAATTTCCTCTGATGTCCTATCTTTTGAACGGTGTGTGTGTCGGCATCAAAGCCCAATAACCACACGTCCTTTGTTATATGACTCCGTCTCTGCCTACACCCTCTCCCCTGCCACCGGTCTTTTTTCTCCTCACGGTGTAAGACTGCTCTCCTGCTACACCTAATGTTTCCACTGAAAATATTTCTGCTGCATCACACCTCCACAAGCCTCCACAAAGTGCTAACCAACTCCTCTAACCAGGAACACAGAGCTCAGTGCTGCAGTGGCACACCTGCTTTGTTTTCATGCCCACTGCTGCACCGTATCAAGAACACAAAGCTAAAAAGAAAAAAGATAAACCAAAAACTGGGAATGTTTCTTTTTCAGAAACAGATCATGTTTTCAGAAACAGATCATGTCTAACACTGAATGTTAGGAAACGCCTTGTATCTGTGACTTTCCTTCCCTCCATTGATTACGGTGACATTCTCTACATGAATGCTCCTACAAGCACCCTGCAGATGTTGGATGTTGTCTATCATGGTGCATCCTGCAGATGTTGGATGTTGTCTATCATGGTGCATCCTGCAGATGTTGGATGTTGTCTATCATGGTGCATCCTGCAGATGTTGGATGTTGTCTATCATGGTGCATCCTGCAGATGTTGGATGTTGTCTATCATGGTGCATCCTGCAGATGTTGGATGTTGTCTATCATGGTGCACTAAGATTCATAACTGGTTGTGATTATCGTACCCACCACTGCACCCTGTATTCACTGGTTAACTGGACATCATTAACCTCACGCAGACTCTTCCACTGGTACATTTTCATCTTTAAATCACTTCTTGGTCTGCTGCCCTCATACATCTCCTCCTACATGTCTTTGCGTGAGTGCAGCTACAGCGTGCGCTCTCAGGACATGATTACCTGCAGTGTTCCGTCAGTGAGGACTGAACTTGGAAAAAGGGCCTTCTCCTACTCTGCTCCTGCTTCATGGAATATCTTACAAAAAGATCTGAAGCTCTCGACCTTGACTTCTCTAAATGGTTTTCAGAATCTGTTGGAATCCTGGCAAAAACCAATGCAGATTTGTTCCTGTCTTTGATTTTATACATATACCTTATAATGTTTTGCTAGTTTTTTGATACTTTGTTAAAAAAAAGAAAAAAAAAATTCTTTTGTTTTTTTCTCTCTTTTTGTTTTCTATTGTTTATTGTTTGTTTGTTTATTGTTTAATGAAATTCTATCACTGCTGTTCATTGTTCTTTAGTTTTAGCAGGTCGCTTTCGTAAATGAGCCCATGAGGTTCAAAAGATTTACCTGACTAAATAAAGGTTGAATGAATGAATAATACAGCACAGCAGAAAATGAGGATGAAACCTTTGGGGGTGTATTTAGATTGAATCCAAAAGTCTAAAGTTGTTTTTGACTTTTATTTGTCGTTTTTGCATCCAGTTGTTTTAAACCAGTGGCATGACGCATGCTGGTGCACCTACCAGGGTTTTAGCTCTCATTAGCGCCTGTGCTGACACGACTGACATCTTGTTTAAAAGTTGTTTTCTGTTTCTTTCTCACAACCCACATTTTGAAAAAGTGGAGACATTGTGTAAAATGTAAAAAACTTAAAAAGCTTTGCAAATCTCATAAACCCATATGAACCCATATAAACCAATAAAAAAATAAATATTTCAAATGTCAAACATGAGAAAATTTATATTTAAAAAATTGATAATTTTGAATATTACTATGCTATTCCAAATAATCAGCTTACCAGATACACTAATGCACCCCCATACCATCAGAGAGGCAGACTTTTAAACTGTATGCTGATAACAGGCTGGTTGATCCCGCTCCTTGTTGGTATACCATACATGTTTGTTTTTTAAAAAAAGTCTAGTTTTGATAAGTTTAACCAGAATATCCTGATTCATGCTCAATAATCCATGTAGAAAAATTAAACAGTTAAGTGAAGTCCTCTGGACAGTTTCTTTTTTTTCCCTTTCATTCAGATAAACTAAATAAACTGTTCAGACGACCTGACTTAACTAAGTTTGGAGACCAAAACAGTTTTCTCTTTAGCCTCAGTCCATTTTGAATAAGATTTGGAAATAGAAAACACATCAGATATTCTGGATGTTTTTTCTTTGCATGATAGAGCTTTAACCAGCTATTGTGAATGTTTACAGACAGTGATTTGTGTAAGTGTTCCTGAGTGCATGCAGTGAAGTCTTCAATGGAAGCCGACCAGATGTTGATGCAGTGGCCCCTGGAGATCATGGTGTTACAATATTTACTTTCAGCCTTGTCTCTTGAACTCGGTGCTTTTTTTCCAGATTATTCAAATGTTTTGATGATTTCATGAAATGTAGATAATGTAAAGTTTACGTGTTCCCAATCTTTCTTAAAGCATTTTACTATTTTAAGAGCAGATTGTTGTAGACTGTTGAACCACTGCCCATCTTTACTTCTGAGACATTTGGCCTTTCTAACATTTTCTTTTTATACCCAGTCCACTTACTGACATGCAACCAAATAGCCTGATGCATGACAAGCGTGCACAGGATGATCATGGACCACCTTTCTGTGAGAGCACAGCTCTAACCACTAGACATCATGCTGATGTGCAATGCTCCTTTTACAATAAAGTAATTGAGATATGCCAAATATTGCATTAGTTTTACTCATATTTTACACAATGCCCATTTGTTTCAGAATTGAGGTTTATATTTCCAATCTGTCAGCTTCCTGCTGTCAGTTGTGCACCCTGAATTCTCTTCCTGGCAGAGACTCCTCTTCCTTCTTCCTCCACAGTCTTTACTGTCTCCATTTATTTCTGCTCCTCTTGCTCCGTCTCCATCGCTGCCAGGGGTTTTTAATTAATGGCGAGCCACGATGCTTATCTTATCAGCAGATCACTCTGCTTTCTATTAACCACACTGACAGAGCTGGAAGGCTGCAGGGGATGGATGGCACACACACACACACGTGCACACTCAAACACACAGTTAAACAGGGACCGCATCTTTCAGTTCCTGTATGTTTAAGTAAAGACACAAATGAGTATAAATACACACACAGTGACAAATATCACTAGGCAGAAAGTTGAATGTGTTCACAAACACGCATAATGATCCCATCTTTAACTTGACACACACACACACACACACACACACACACACACACACACACACACACACACACACACACACACACACACACAAACTGCCCCAACGGTATCTGGCTCTGTGATTTAAGGAGCTCTGTTTGAGGGTCTCTCCTCCTAAATCCCTTAAATGCCGTGGGAATCCCTCCTTCCTCCCTCTATCTATCTCTCTTGTGCTCCCCCTCCTTCTGTCCTGCTTCCTCGCTGAATGAACACTTATCATTCGGCAGATAAAGAGCTGTCCACACTGGAGCTAGCGTTATCTTTGAGAGCCATGTTTACTGTGAATGTGCCACTTTCACCAGTGTTTTACAAATGCCACTCACTTGAGCCGACAGAAAGAGAAGCAAAGCGTCAAGGTTTTATTTGCCATCCTAGAAGATGGAGTGATGATGTTGTTGCCCATGTCTCTGTTTAAATCCATTTGTAAATATCCAACAAAGTTAAGTCAGGTCCTCTGGATGGTTTCTTTATGTCACAACATTTTGTCTTTCATCCAAGACTTCATCAGTCCGAGGAGCCACAACAAACTCAGTCCCATAAAGGCTTGGATATAGTCGCGCTTTGGTCCGCAAGCTGGAGCGCACGTGCTGCGCGCGCACTGTGCATGCGTTTATAGTGTGGCACGGCAGCGCATGGCAAAGTGCTGTTCTTTTACGGACCAGCAGGTGGCAGTACCCTCTAAAACCTGTGCATATGTTGCAAGAAAGGGTGTAGAAGAAGAAATCTACCGTAGAAGAAGAACTGTTTGAAATCACACAACAAAAACAAATAGCTTTCCGCTCGCGTGCTGAACTGTTGTCTTTATTTGCGGCTTTCAATGCATGGAGTCAGCGGAGGAGAAAGCGATCACGTGACTTTTGGCGAAAAAACAAAAGAAAAGTCCGACTCCAGATCAGGAATGAAGGAGAATTTTAACATTTTGTGTCACAAAACATTCCTCCATGCGTCGCGACGCCGTTTCCACGACCACAGCGGCGCAGACAGCTGCAGAATCTGGCGTGAAGGCTGTCGGTGAGGTCCACACCCGACCTGTCAATCAATTCGGCGCGCGCGCTAGGCTTGCGGAGCTTCAAAATCTAGGAGGTGCACGACCACGCGCGAAACCAACGCGCTGGCCAAAGCGCGGGGGCGGGGACTTCGCGATTGCGTCACTTTGGCCGCGCGCCCTATGCGACGCGTCAACTATATCCTAGGCTTAAGTAGCAACACTCACAAAGTGGGCCAACCATGTGTAACATAACAACAAGTTGTTGTTGTTTTACAACCAGGAACAGCTGATTAACATCTCAAAAGCTCAAATACTATCTCGGCTACGGTGCCAAATCTCAAATGATTTGAAAAGGAGGCTCAGTGGATGCATTCCCATCTACCTGCCAGATGTGCTCGAGTGCCTGACCACTGAGATCCCAAGATCTCCTGAGGAGATCCTGGAACCAGCAGGAAACACGTCTTGTGAGAGCAAAAGGACCAGGGTCGTCCCCCGGCACCTGCAGCTGGTTGTCTGTAGCAACGAGGAGCTCGACGGGCTGCTGGGAGGTGTGGCCACCATTCTGGGAGGAGTGGCCATCATTCTGGGAGGAGTGGCCATCATTCTGGGAGGAGTGGCCATCATTCTGGGAGGAGTGGCCATCATTCTGGGAGGA
>JBBPBX010011024.1:46210-56782 GCA_038048925.1 Garcialebias charrua | reverse complement strand
GAATTTACACTGGCTCCGCACGGCGGCGGAGAGCGGACGGCAGTCCGTCAAAATTAGAAATTTTTCTATTTCTGCCGGACGCCGGAGCTGTGCCGGAGTCAACTTTTGAAGATTACGTCGCACCAACAGGAAAAGGAACGAGCACAACTTCCGTATTTACAAAATAAAATCACCACGGGCGGACTAATCCTAGCTCTATACGGATTTATTTGTACAAAAATGCTGTCAAACTATCATTTATGACTACGCCTACAAACGCAATACAAGAAATAAATAAATAAATAAAGTATTTTATTCTGAAATGTAATACATCACTTCCTGTTGCTCAAACCATGTCCTGTCGCTCATTTACGAGAGAAGATCAAGGCAGCAGTCTCTACTGTTGTTCTCCTTCTTCCACCGAATGAATTGTTTTGTTCTGACTTACTTATTTATCACTTGATTTATCGCGCAATCTCGCAATTCCCGCGCATGCGTCTAGGAGCGGCGCATCCAGGCGGACCTGAGCTGAGTGCAGGTAGTGGAAATTGGAGTTTGAGACGCTCAGCTGCGACCTGCGGAGCGGAGCGGACCGCACGTAGTGTATTTTTGGTGTTACTTAATGAGAATTACTTCTGGATGTGCAGCTACTGAGCTCTTGGCTTTCAGTAACTGTGCCCCCCTGTTAGTTGAATAGGGCTGTTTTAAGGTTTGACCAAAATGTCTACACATCTGTCATTTCTCATCGCACAAAGATCTCAAACTAAAACCTTGGAAAGGAATAAAGTCAGTTCTTCAGTATTCAGTGTTTCACCTGCAGTAGATAGCATTTGGCTTGATCTCCGTTTGGAGACTTCTGAGGAAGTTCTCATGAAGATTTCATGCTAACGTTCATTCAAACTGGAACCTCTTCCAGAGCAGAGTTCATCCATGCACCGTATTTTCTGCCGTACCCGTCGCACCGCCCTATAAGTCGCATCAGTCCAGATATGTCTTAAAAAGTGGAGAAATCCATAAATAAGTTGCTTCATTGTATACGTTGCATCTATTATGTGTCACCGCTGACACGTCACGTTTGTTACACGTCACCGCTGACAACCCGGAAATGTGGACCCGTGTTGTGCCAAAAATCAATGGGCTGCCAAATGGCGGCCGTGGGAGAGTGCACGGGAGGACTTTAACAAGAATTTAACAGGATTAAAGCCCCCAGTATTCTCCCGCGTATGTCCATACGCAGAGGTACAAGCCTACCCCCGCAGGGCATGTACGCGCAAAGCTCCATTTTTACGACCGCGTACGCAAACGCGGTGTCGCACAATAAACTGCCCTGCGCCAGACTGTTTTGTATGCGACACAAATGTATTAAATTCCTCTTCTTCATCCCTGATCTGGCCTTTTCTTTCTTTTTTGCCAAAAGGCAGTGATCTCTTCCTCCTCCGTTGACGCCATGACTGAAATGATGAGAAATTTACAAATTTGTCACGAGAAAATTAAACTCAGGTCCAGCATGGCTGCAGGAGGTTCTGGAAATTTCCGGGTGTGCTGGTCTGATGTGTCAGCTGCAGGACCAGCGTTCCCTGTTTTTTTTTTAACAACATATAAACACAGAACACCGCTGCAGCTGAGACTGCCAACGCTTTTTTTTGACCCGTCAATCAATTCAGTAGGCGTGTCAGCAAATGACCAATTGGCAACCTCAATTTGTCCCGTAGGTAAACGCTCCTTGTCTGTGGAGCTGTGCTGCAACTGCTCAGGGTGGATACTCCAGTATGATGTCTGAACCATCTGCGTACAATACGCGCGTACGTATGCGTGAATGGACGTACATGGGAGTATACTGGGGGCACTTAAAGACAAATATTTGCTTGCTCGAAATTATAGTAAAGATGTGTCTCGGTCTACCTAATAAATTAGCTTTGGTGATCAAATCAGCTGAATTTCAAAACCCGATTCACAGAAGCCACGGGCGCGCGCAGAGGGACGAGCCTCTGGATTTCTTCGAAATTTAACAAGATTCACACCTAAAACAATTATTTTTTAGCTCAAAATTACAGTATAGTAAAGGTGTGTCTCAGTCTAACTTTTCCTTAATAAAAGTACTTTAATGGTCAAATCAGCTGCATTTCAAAAGTATTAGCTGCCCCGGTGCTCCGGGAGCCCGCAGAGGGAGGAAAAAAGAAGGACAAAAGCTGCTTGTTTCTTCTAAATTTCACAAGAAAAGCACCTAAAACAAATTTTTGGGTTGCTCGAAATCATAGTAAAGGTGTGTCTCAGTTTAACTTTTACTTAATAAATGCACTTTAATGGTCAAATTAGCTTCATTTTGCCAAGGTAGTGCAGCTGGTTTGACGGTTGCTCCAAGCAGTGAGCAGAACTAAGGTGGGGGACTATGGCAAGCCTATTGTGTCATTAAAAGCTGATGAAGATTCTCAGTCATCCAGGACATGGCAACTTCAAAAAAGTTCAAGACAAATATGATAAAGTATAAAGTATGATAACTCAAGTCCAGTTGTTTGTCTTGAACTTTTTTGAATTTGTCATTATAGCCACTTTACCTATTACATGATACAACGGCATGCCATATTACTACTCTTCTTCTGCCATCTAGTGACTGAAAATGGTGCTGTTCAATTTTTTTAATTCAGAATGAATGAAAATGGTCATATAGCCGCCAAAAATTGGTTGAGAAATATGGGGAAAAAATCCATAAATATGTCGCTTTGGCCTATAAATAGCAGGGCTTGTAAATTATGAAAAAAAGCATGACATACTGAAAAATATGGCTCAAAATAAGTAAAAACCATGGTTTAGATGAAATATTTCATGTAACCTTTATGCATCTATTTTTTTTGCTGCATAATGTTGTGTGGTACATGAATGTGTTAATGGCACTCGGTCTGTATAACCGTCTGATATAAACGTGTATCGTTGTACATTAAACACCTTGACTGTATATTTAGTGCTGTAATAAAACCAACACAGTCCCAGGTGTAAGATGGGTTAAAGGTTAAATTTCCTTCTGTCTCTCAGATTGTTGAAGACACAGTCACTTGAGTGGTTCTACACAAATGTAAAGAAACGCTTTAAGAGGTTTGGCAGCGCCAAAGTGCTGAAGACTCTCTACAGGAAACACCTGGCGGAGCACAGCTCACTCTCAGAGCTTACAGGTAAAATACTTTAAATCTTAAAAACTCGAGTTCAAGTATACCTGGTCGGAACAGAAACAGGAAATTGTGTAAATCGTTTGAAACACAGAAAAACTTCACATGACATACAACACCCTTAAAATTCAGGATTCAATTGGTTTAGATAATTTAAACATTTTATTAAGTTGAACAACTTGGTCAACTGGGTGCACTAATGCATAGCTAAATAAATAAATAAACGTATACCCCTCCCTGGGCTGCCACCTTACCGTGGTGGATGGTTTGAGTGTCCCAATGATCCTGGGAGCTATGCTGTCAGGGGCTTCATGCCCCTAGTAGGGTCACCCAAGGCAGACAGGTCCTCGGTGAGGGACCAGACAAAGTGCAGCCCAAATACCCCAATGATGAGTAACACTAATGGAATCAATGTTCTCTCGCCCGGACGCGGGTCACCGGGGCCCCACTCTGGAGCCAGGCCCGGAGGTGGGGCATGTTGGCAAGGCTTTTATCAATGGAGCTTGGCCGGGCACCGCCCGAAGAGGAGACATGGGTCCCCCTTCCCATGGGCTCACCACCTATGGGAGGGGCCAAAGGGGTCGGTGCAATGTGGGATGGGTGGTGGCCGAGGGCGGGGACCCTGGCGGTCTGATCCTCGGCTACAGAAGCTGGCCATTGGGACATGGAATGTCACCTCTCTGGTGGGGAAGGAGCCTGAGCTAGTGTGTGAGGTTGAGAGGTTCCGGCTAGAAATAGTCGGACTCACCTCAACACATGGCTCTGGCTCTGGAACCAGTTTCCTTGAGAGGGGTTGGACACTCTTCCACTCTGGAGTTGCCCCTGGTGAGAGGCGCCGAGCAGGAGTGGGCATACTTGTTGCCCCCCATCTTGGTGCCTGTACGTTGGGGTTCACCCCGGTGAACGAGAGGGTAGCCTCCCTTCGCCTACGTGTGGGGGGACGGGCTCTGACTGTTGTTTGTGCCTATGCGCCAAACGGCAGCGCAGATTACCCACCCTTTTTGGAGTCCTTGGAGGGGGTATTGGAGAGTGCGCCTCCTGGGGACTCCCTTGTTCTACTGGGGGACTTCAACGCTCACGTGGGCAATGACAGTGAGACCTGGAGGGGTGTGGTTGGGAGGAACGGCCCCCCTGATCTGAACCAGAGTGGTGTTCTGTTATTGGACTTCTGTGCTCGTCATGGATTGTCCATAACGAACACCATGTTTAAGCATAAGGGTGTCCATATGTGCTCTTGGCACCAGGACACCCTAGGTCGCAGTTCGATGATCGACTTTGTTGTCGTCTCATCTGATCTGCGGCCGCATGTCTTGGACACTCGGGTGAAGAGAGGGGCGGAGCTGTCAACTGACCACTACCTGGTGGTGAGTTGGCTCCGATGGTGGGGGAGGATGCCGGTCAGACCTGGCAGACCCAAACGTATTGTGAGGGTCTGCTGGGAACGTCTGGCAGAGTCTCCCGTAAGACGGAGCTTTAACTCCCACCTCCGGGAGAGCTTTGAACACGTTCCGAGGGAGTAAATTGAAAATTGAGAGCTTTGCCTTTTGACTCAGCTCTCTCTTCACCACGACAGACCGGTACAGCGCCCGCTTCACTGCGGATGCTGCACCTATCCGCCTATCGATCTCATGCTCCAGTTTTCCCTCATTCGTGAACAAGACCCCGAGATACTTAAACTCCTCCACTTGGGGCAGGACCTCCTCCCCGACCCGGAGAGGGCATGCTACCCTTTTCCGGCTCAAGACCATGGCCTCGGATTTGGAGGAACTGATCCTCATCCCGGCCGCATCACACTCGGCTGCAAACCGCTCCAGCGAAAGCTGTAGATCACGACCTGATGAAGCCAATAGGACCACATCATCTGCAAAAAACAGAGAAGCGATTCTAAGGCCACCAAAACGGATCCTCTCAACACCTTGGCTGCGCCTAGAAATTCTGTCCATAAAAGTTATGAACAGAATCGGTGACAAAGGGCAACCTTGGCGGAGTCCAACTCTCACTGGAAACGAGCCTGACTTACTGCCGGCAATGCGGACCAAGCTCTGACACCGGTCGTACAGGGACCTAACAGCCCATATCAAAGGGCCTGGTACCCCATACTCCCGGAGTACCCCCCACAGAACCCCCCGAGGGACGCGGTCGAATGCCTTTTCCAAGTCCACAAAGCACATGTAAACTGGTTGGGCAAACTCCCACGCGCCCTCCAGGACCCTGCTGAGGGTGTAGAGCTGGTCCAGTGTTCCACGACCAGGACGAAAACCACACTGCTCCTCCTGAATCCGAGGTTCGACTATCCGACGGACCCTCCTCTCCAGAACCCCTGAATAGACCTTACCAGGGAGGCTTAAGAGTGTGATCCCCCTATAGTTGGAACACACCCTACGGTCCCCCTTTTTGAATAGGGGAACCACCACCCCAGTCTGCCAATCCAAGGGAACTGCCCCCGATGTCCACGCGATATTGCAGAGTCGCGTAAGCCAACACAACCCCACAACATCCAGAGCCCTAAGGAACTCAGGGCGAATCTCATCCACCCCCGGAGCCCTGCCACCGCGGAGCTTTTTAACCACCTCGGTGACCTCAGCACCAGAGATTGGAGAGCCCGACCCAAAGTCCCCAGGCTCCGCTTCCTCAGTGGAAGACGTGCCAGTAGGATTGAGGAGGTCTTCGAAGTATTCCGCCCACCGACTCACAACATCCCGAGTTGAGGTCAACAGCACGCCATCCCCACCATAAATGGTGTTGGTCGCGTACCGCTTTCCCCCCCTGAGACGCCGGATGGTGGACCAGAATCGCCTCGAAGCCGTACGGAAGTCATTCTCCATGGCCTCTCCGAACTCCTCCCACGCCCGAGTTTTTGCCTCAGCAACCACCCGAGCCGCATGCCGCTTGGACTGCCGGTACCTATCTGCTGCTTCCGGGGTCCCACAGGCCAAAAAGGCCCAATAGGACTCCTTCTTCAGCTTGACAGCATCCCTCACCGCCGGTGTCCACCACCGGGTTCGAGGGTTGCCACCACGACAGGCACCAACAACCTTGCGGCCACAACTCTGATAAGCTGCCTCGACAATAGAGGCGCGGAACATGGCCCACTCTGACTCAATGTCCCCCGACTCCCTCGGAACGTGTGTCATCCGGGAGGGACTCGGAGTAGAGCCGCTGCTTCTCCACATCGAGAGGAGCCAGTTGAGGTGGCTCGGGCATCTGGTTAGGATGCCTCCTGGACGCCTCCCTGGTGAGGTGTTCCGGGCATGTCCCACCGGGAGGAGACCCAGAAGAAGACCCAGGACACGCTGGAGGGACTATGTTTCTCGGCTGGCCTGGGAACGCCTTGGGATTCCCCCAGAGTAGCTGCTCCAAGTGGCTGGGGAGAGGGAAGTCTAGGCCTCCCTCCTTAGGCTGCTACCCCCGCGACCCGACCCCGGATAAGCGGAAGGAAATGGATGGATGGATGTATACCCAAATGAAATTAGATGCTGTTCATTAACTTTCTGGAGTAATGCAAAAGTTGATCTCTCTGTAAAGGTGACACTGAAATTTTAACCTCAGCTGTCATATATTTGGCTCTGAGGAGACTTTAGATATTCAGGTCTCTCTTGTAAATGAGTCCCCGAGGCTCAATGGGACTAACCTGTATAAATAAGGTTTAAATGAATAGATCAACCTAGTTGGTCACACAGCAGGTGTCAGTCTAAAGCGGAGGGCCTACACTGCCATTTTATTTTAGCTGTATGTAGTAAATTTGAAACTCCCAGTGAAATCTGAGGCTCTGTATTCAAATCAAAGTTGTTAGGATCAGCAGCAGTTAAAGATATAACCTTCCATAGTGGCTGTTAGGAAACCTTTAGTTTTGTTTGTAAGAGAAACTATGCAACAGAGCTCTGGGGAGATGTTAGCAGTGAGAGCTTCTTGCAGCTAAATGATGAACTTTGCAGCAGGCAGCCGAGCTGAAAATGTATTTGTTGTAGTTTTCTGTTTACGGCATCTGTTCCAGCGTGCAGATCTGCTCAGGGACGGAGTCTTAGAGCATCTCAGCTCCATTAGTTCTGATGAACTGTTTGGTGGAGGAGAGGTACCCAGCTGCAGATGATGTAGAGCCGTGGACACAGTGGAAGTATGACCGATGTGGACAGACATCGGACCGGCCCTTCTCTGCTCAAACACACACACAGACTATAAAACATGTTATCATTTGACCAGAAAGCAAGAACGGTGTGAGCTGACTACCATAAATTATCCTGACATTTATATATTTTGCTATTGTGAATGTATAAAAAAGGAAACATTTTCCCTAAAGGCCAAACACGAATGATTCAGCTCTTTCTCTTCTTTCACTTTTAAAAAAGGACAAGAGATCTGAGAAACACTGAGGAGCTGAAGAAAAATCTAAAGATAAATACTGTTTTCCTGAGTTTTTACTAAATGTAGCACAAAACTGAAAGTTATGCACCATAACTCATGTTCCCTGAAGGAAGGGAACGAGGTGCAACATACTTGCTATGGAAATTGTGCCCCCGCACGATTACCTGAAGGAATACATTCACGCCTTTACGGCCGGGGCGTCACCCCGCGTCAGAGGTACCGCCCTTTAGGTACTTAAGCGACTGACGCCCCTCCAACTTTCTCCAAAATTGCACTTCACCGAGCTTTCAGCATTGAAAAGGGCCAGCTATGTTGCACCTCGTTCCCTTCCTTCAGGGAACATGAGTTATGGTGCATAACTTTCAGTTCCCTTTCAGTGTGGTCTCTCGGTGCAACATACTTGCTATGGGAACGTAATTCATTCACGCCCTTGAAATGCTCAGTAAAATGCCTGCTAGTGTGAACGTCTGCCTTTGACCAGTAGGCATCTCAAAGCTACTTTCTATTGTGTATTAGAAAGAACAGCCTGAGTGACATCACACGCAGTAACATCCAAACTGTAATGCTTTGCAAAAGTGTTTAATGAGCTCCAGTTCGCTGCAGCGCAGATGTCAGCAACTGGTACACCCTTGAATAATGACCAGGAAGTGGCCAAGCCCCGAGTGGAGTGAGCGTGCACTCCAGAGGGCACCTGTTGACCTTTGCTACTGTACGCCCTTTTAATGGCCTCAGTCACCCAATGTGAGAGGTGTTGTTTTGATAGGGCCTTCCCGGTAGCAGGTGCTGCAAAGCAGACGAATAGTTGGTTTGTTCTCCATTCGGCTGTTCTCTGCATGTAGGTGCGTAAAGCACTCACTGGGCAGAGAGCCTGTAGCCTTTCCTGTTCCTGAGTGAGGACAGGAGCAAGTGGAAAAGAGGAGAGATCAAAGTCCAGACTCCTGTGGTTCAAAGTCAGGACCTTGGGAGTGTATGCGGGATTAGGCCTTAGTGTGACCTTTGACCCATCAGGGGCGAATATGGTACATAACGGATGTACAGATAGAGAGTGGAGGTCACCCACGCGTTTCGCCGAGCAAAGAGCCAGGAGAAGAGCAGTTTTATAAGATAGAAAATCTATCTTAATCTCGCTCAGAGGCTCGAATGGCGGGTCGCAAAGAGCCCCCAAGACCAGGCCAAGATCCCAACCAGGGGTCAAGGTCCTACTGGGTGGCCTGGTTCGAAGCACACCTTTCATATATCTCATTATGATTGGATGTGCTCCAGGAGTCCTGTGTCCCCAGCCCTCGTGACAAGCAGAGATAGCTGCAAGGAACACTTTAATCGTTGAATAAGAACAACCCTTTTCCAGTAAATCCTGAAGGAAAGTTAGGAGCTGAGCCAAATCGCAAGCATAAGAAATGATATTTCTTTCTGAGTACCAAGCTTCGAAAATACGCCACTTCTATACGTATAGAGTCTATGTTGACCCAGCACGGGCATTCTGTATGGTTTTCACCACATTCTCCGGTAGGCCCGAAGCCATCAGCCTGTCCTTTTCAGCTAACAGGGTGGAATTAATTCCAGTTCCTGGCCTAAGCGGCTTGACTGCAACTTCCTGTGTGAGCCTTTGAGGGTCAACCAGGTTGGGGAGAGGGCCTCCACATTGATGTGTTAACAGACTGCATTGATCGAGTCTCATCGAAGACAGATGAAGTCTATTAATTTTATTAGATTGAGTTGGAGCAACTCCAATTGGTGTCTCACGCAGTGGGATAATGTTGTGTGGGAGCAAGTCTGATGCAGTTTTGTGAGGGAAGTCACGTGCTGCTCGTTCACAGCCCGAGCGTTGCATGTCCTTCATGAATGATAAAGGGGCATCTGCAACGTGTGAACGTGGAGATGGTCCTTTGTGACCGGCAGACTTAAGCTCATTTGTTGATAAGGAGCCCAGTTTCCTTTCAAAATCAGGAAGAGAAATCTGGTTTGACTCTGACCCGTCTACACACACAGTAACATGATCATAGCCACTGTTGTGAGGGTGTGAAATTTGTGGCCGCCTTGGGACAACCGTCGTGACTCCTCCATCCTTAGAATCTGTTGATGTGCTCTCCTATGGTGCGAACATGTCACGTGTTCGTCTGGTTAGTGTATTGACCAGCCGCTCCGACGGGGAATGCCTACCTTGAGAGCTTCAGCCTGCCTGCGCCTTTGGTCCAGCTTGGTCTGGATTCGCTCCAAGGTCCGACCAAATAGCCCCTCCGTCTCTATTGAGTGGTGGAGAAAAGGCACCTTTTGTCCCTCCGGTAGATCCGTCAGCGTCATCCACAGGTGGCGGATCGCGATGACCACTTCCGCCATGCCTCTGCCCTGAGCCACAGCAGCTGTCCCCATCATGCGGAGCACAAAGTCTGTTGCTCTGCGGGCTTCATCCAGTAAGTCGGCAGCAGCTTGCTTATCCGAGGTTACCTGCAGTTGTTGGAGTTTTTCCGCAAGGTAAGCCTGCATCATCGCGGACGCGTTCATGGCGCGCCGCAAGTCCTTGAGCTCTGTAGCACTTCTCGAGAAGAGACGCTGAGGCTCTACAAGCTTTGCTGGGAGAGTCGGTTTTGTCCCGGATGACTTGGGAGCTAGGTGGGACGCCAGTGTGTCCTCAATCTGAGGTGCGTTGGCTATTCCCACCTCATCCATGCCTTCCACGTCGAGGAACTGTGAGAGAGGAAGGAGCATGGGCGCTCGTGGTTGAGGCCAGGTGCGGGTTAGTTCCGTGAGGAAGTCCGGGAACACGGGCATCCTTTGCCTTGTTGCTACCTGCTGTTTTGAATAAAAATAGTTCCCTGCCAGCCTCGTGACTTGTTGGCGAGGCGGAGGTTCCGACCAGGGGATGTGCAGCGCGTTCGTTGCTCTGTGGCACAGGTCGAACAGGGCAGGAATGGAGAAGTCAGTTTCAGGGAGCACAGGTACCGGGGTCCTGGAGAGGTCCTCTCCCGGATCCTCGATTTCGAGCTCTGGTTCCTCCGCTGAAAATTCGCCCGAGGCTGAGATGGAGATCTCGCCTTCATTCATCATGCCTCTGGTGTCGAACTCGACTGTT
>JBBPBX010011024.1:0-38157 GCA_038048925.1 Garcialebias charrua | reverse complement strand
TATATTATATATATTTGTGCAGATTTGCATTAAAGAGGCTGTCGTGTGATCTTAGCACTTTGGCATCATTCGTCGTTTAAACTGATGGCTTTATTTCTCTCAGATTGAGTGAAACCTTTGGGTTTCTGCTGCAGTTAAAACATCATTTTAATGGTGTTGAAAGTCAGGGCTGTTCAAAGAAACATATGTTTAAATATATTAAGAATACAGACTACAAGAAAGACAAATTGATAAATAAAACACTTTAAAATCCTTTTTGTCTCACTTTGGAGATTCAGCCTGTTTTTACATAACCCAGTACAAAAAAGAAGAAGTTTTTATTAGATAAACCTTCACTCATCATTGTGATCTCTAAAAGAAAACATGTATCCTTAATCTTCTTATGCATGCATATTTTTTATTGTCTAAATAATCTGTAAATTTAATCCTAAAGCGGATTCTGCTGCTTATTTCTTAAACTTCATGCCAGGAAAAATAACTCCTAAGATCAATTGAAACACTCTGAAGCTTTTGACTCTTTACTCTGTATATTTAGAGAAGTAATCGGTTTACAGTACATGTTTGTTGTTGAATAGATGTCCTAATTGTGTGGGTTTTTTCCTCAGGAGAAGCAGAACGAAGCCTGTTATCTGCGGCAGCACAGAGAAGAGCTCATCGAGGAACTGGCCAAAACTATTGTCCAAAAAGTAAAAAAATAAAAAACAGAATTAATCTGCACAGCAGCAGATGATTCGTTATTGGAATAATTCATTTTCTGTTTAAAGTCAGTTTCAAATGCTCCTAGAAAAAACCCATCATGAGGGGGTTAAAGTCAAACCTCCTCCACACTAGGAAACAAAAGCATTCATTCTCTGCCCTGTGTGTGCTCAGAGCTAATCCTGCTCTCTGTGTGCGTAAGATCATTAGCAGGAGGAATGCTTTGGCTGAGACGAAGCCTGAATATGACGACAGCTGGCCCCTGGAGCACGCTGCTGACCTTCATCATCATCACCAGCCTCCCTGTGACCGAGCCCCCAGCTGCCTGAAACCAGACCTCTGGGTAAAAACTGCAACAAACATCAAAACTCATTCAGTAATACTACATTGTTATTCACTACCAGCCCTAACCGGACCAGAATACTGTATAATGTATGTGAAGGCCTGAAGAATGCAGGAGTGGCTATACACCAATCAGCCATAACATTATGACTACTGATGCAAATTAAAAGGGTTCCACTTTACAGTAAGGCTCCCCAAATAGTTTATAGATATGTTAATTCCTCTATAACTACTTTATAAATAATTAATAATTGTTTATAGTAATTAAGGGTGACAGAGAGAATAAAACTGACCAGTTTCTTACCAAATAGTGAGCCAAATTTGTCTCCTATATATTTCATCTAGAGATGTTATATTAAACATTTCAGACTAAGTTACTACCTTGTAAGCACAATAAGCATTTGTAAACCTAATGTTTTAGGGTGTAATGTTGAAAAGTTTACAAGACAGTGGTGAGACCAGCTATATTGTATGGTCTGGAGACAGTGGCATTGGCAAAAAGACAGGAGAAAGAACTGGAAGTGGCAGAAATGAAGATGCTGAGGTTCTCCTTAAGAGTGACAAGGATGGATAAGATTAGGAATGAGATCCTCAGAAGTACAGCACATGTTGAACAACTGGGAGATAAAGTTAGGGAGGCCAGACTGAGACGGTTTGGACATGAGGAGGGACAGGGGCCAAGATAGTGTAGTGGCTAGGGAATCAGACTTGGGATCCGAAGGGCCCAGGTTCGAACCCCGGCCACGGCACACCTTGGGGTGTCTATGAGTGCACATCTATTTTCCCCAGCTCCCCGGGCGCTGACTACGGCTGCTCACTGCACCACCTGGTGGTGGTTGGGTTAAATGCAGAGGCCAATTTCGTCTGTCAAGTATGGGAAACTTACACAGATGACAAAAATGTGACATTTATTTTTATTTTATTTACTACAGTGGGTATATTGGTAGAAGGATGTTAGAAATGCAGCTGCGAGGAAAAAGACGAAGAGGAGATATATGGATGCAGTTAGAGAGGACATGAAGGTAGTTGGAGTGAGGACAGAGGATGCAGAGGACAGAGTGAGGTGGAGGAGGATGACTCGCTGTGGTGACCCCTGAAGAGGGAAAAGCCGAAAGAAGAAGAAGAGTAATATTAGTTGTAGATACTTCTAATGCAGTGATAAAGTACAACATTATATGCTAAAGATATAGGTTTACAAATGCTCGTTGTTCTTACAAGGTAGTAACTTAGTCTGAAATGTTTAATTAACAACTCTAGATGAAATGTGTAGGTGGCAGATTTGGCAAGAAACTGGTCAGTTTTGTCTCTCTGTCACCCTTAAATAATGCAGAATAAACAATTATTGATTTATAAAATGTTTATAGAGAAATTAGTAGCATATCTATAAACTATTTATTAGCATCTATAAGGTGAGACTTATTGTAAAGTGGTACCATTAACAGTCCAGAATTTCTGTATAGGAATACAGTAAATAAACTGCCTTTATGTCAGAGTTTGAGTTAAGATATTGTGAAAGAATTGAGTTGAAGAAGTTTTTATCAAACTTTGTGCAAGCTAGTTGAGATCATTAATAAATCTCAGCTGCAAACCATGTTTTAGCTCAATATCTGTTAAACCTGACTGAGTTATGTATTTGATTGCAGCTATCTTGAATCAACAAACCCACAACAGACAAACATTATTTTTGCTTTGGGTGGCCAGCTGTTAAATAAACATCATTTTGTTAATAAGGCAACATTCTGCTGGAAAAAACCTGCATTCTCGCTTTTCATCTCAGTTTTCTTGAAGCCCAGTCACACTCCTCAGTTGTAATAAAGTGTTTATGTTTACCTGACCTTCAAACTCCCCCAATACAAATCTGAAGATGTGTGTGTGGAAACAGACCTCACCCCAGACCCACAGATGCTGTTGCAAGTGTTCATAATGTTATGGCTCAACAATGAAATACTTTATCTTAGCTATTCACTGTACAGTTGCAATGTTTAAATTAAGAGTAAAAAAGATTTCTACAACTAATCATTTGAAGATCTTTGAAAATCCTTAGAATTGAGTTATTTAGAAGTTTATACATGGGTCATAGAGGCTTTATTTTTCTGGAGCATTTGTGTCAGATTGTGGAACTAAAATTGAATCTTTGTTTTTTGCACACTGACGTCTGCTGGTCAAACAACTCGATTTTTTTGATGGTCTGACGAGAAGATTAACTAAACACACAAATCTGTTTTATTTTTCCCCTACCTGGGCTCTCAGAGGTCACATATGGCCTTCACCCCACTGGACAAAGACCCTTCTGCTCTTGAGCCTGATGTTCCATCAGCTTTAACGAAGGAGGGCAGCGGCTCAGCCATGACTGCGTGGAGCGTAGATCGACTTGACAACTCAGGTGAGACGTTATTTAACCTTAAAGGATCAAGACGTAGTTGCTGCACAATCTCTTAACACTGCTCCAAACACCGATGCTCAAAGGTTTTCAAAGATGAAGCATTTACCATATTTGCTGCCGTATAAGTCGCATCTGTCCAAATATGTATAATAAAGTGGAAAAAAACATAAATATGTCCCTTCGCCATACAAGTTGCATCTATTATTCATCATCGCTGGCGCGTCACATTTGTTACACGTCACCACTGACGACCTGGAAATGTGGGCCGGTGTGACAAAAATCGACTGGCTGCCATATGGAGGCCGAGGGGGCGTGCACGGGAGGAGTTTAACAAGAATTTAACAAGATTAACACTTAAAAACAATTTGTTTGCTTGAAATTAAAGCTAAGGTGTGTCTCAGTTTAACTCTTACTTAATGAAAGCACTTCAATGGTCAAATTAACTGAATTTCAAAGAGGCGCACAGTTAAATGAAGCTGATTTGACGGTTGCTCCAGGCAGATGACAGTGGGAGACTGCGGCAAGCCGATTGTGTCATTAATAGCCACTTTTACCTATTACATGATACAATGACATGTCATACTGCTCGACTGCCATCTAGTGGCTGAAAATGGTAGTGATCAGTATTTTCAGTCAAAATGAATGAAAACGATCATATCTCAGCCAAAAATTGGTTTATAAATATGGGAGGAAAAATCCAAAAATATGTTGCTTTGGCGTATAAGGCGTGCAAATTACAAGTATGCAAAAAACTGTGACTTATAAGGCGAAAAATATGGTAAGCTCTGTCGGCTAAAACTCCTTATACTGTACTTTTTAAAAACCATCTCCTCAGTGCTGAAGAGCCCAGACGGGAACTGGATCGCCCTGCAGAGCACCCAGCTGTCCCGCCCCTCTCTCCTCACTCAAAGGAAGAGTCTGGTCTACAGCGCCTTGGAGAGGGAGTCCAGAGTGATGTCAGCCTACGAAGGTCTGGAATCAGACAGTGAAAGCAAACCAGAGCCCGACAGCTCCTGGGGAGCCGTCCTGAAGGAGATCCACAGGAAGATGATGGACTCCAACCTCCACCTGCACGACTGTGACAACAGCGTCATGGCTCCGATGGAGCACCGGATCAACAGAGACGATCTGTTTTCAGACTCCGAGGGGAACTGGAAGCTAGCTCTTCTGAAGCGGAAGGTGCCAGCAGAGATCAGGAAACCTTCATCGTCGCGCAGGACCAGCATCATCGATGTGAACTTTAACCCGAAAGGAGATGGCGAGGGCAAGGAGGAGACCAAGATGGCTGCCGAACCGGAGACGAGGAAAATCAGGAAATCACGGAAGAGGAGGAGCAAAAAAGAGGCAACAGTTTCTTCCTCTGTTTCGGTATGAACTAAGTGCTGTTTACCTAAAAACTGATCAGATCAGAATTTTATCTGGCAATCATTTATATTGTCATTTACCTAATCAGGCAAAAAAAATAGCAAATATCTTCTTTAGTGTATTTTTCTACGCTTTTATGCTTTGAGGTGTTGAAATATCAAAGTCAAAGTCAAAGTCAACTTTATTGTCAGAACTGCAATATGTACAGGACATACACAGGACCGAAATTGTGTTTCTCTCAGTCCCTCGGTGCAACAGTAACCATCTAAACACTAAACACTAAAACATTTAATAAACATAAGCATAAAATAGTAAAAGTGTAACACTGTCCTGAGTTTTTTCATAATAGTATAAAAGTATGAAAATTTACACCAACACTGAAACACCAAACACCCCTAAAACACCAAACACCCAATGAACATAAGCATAAAATGAAATAATAAAAGTGTAATACTGTCCTGAGTTTTTGCATAGTAGTATAAAAAGTATATCTATAAAATAAACTGAAGGTTCTAGCATTGACATTTGCAAAGAGTGGCACAGCAGCATATAAGTTAATGTACACAGTATATGTATGAGGTATTTGATGTTGGTATATAGGCAAAGTGGCATATGCAGTGAGGCACATAAGGCACATTTGGCATCCTTAGATAAGGCTAGTCAGAGAATGCTGTATATGTATCTGCAGTAGTGTATATAAAATTAGTGTAAATGTAAACAGTAGTAATAAATGTAAAGCAGTAGTAATAAATGTAAACCGTATTAATAAATGTAAACAGTGAATGTAAACAGTAGTATGACTATAGGCAGTAATGTAATACAAACATTAGTGCAAATATGAGAAGTAGTGCAAACTGAATGAGCACATGACCGAGAGTTTAGTGAATAACCCGTTTGATGACACAGAGTCCAGTGTTAAAATCTTTGTGTTGAGTGGTAATGTGTGAGAAAGTTTTTTGTGTTAAGGCAGTTCAAATGGGAGGGGAGGCAGAGCAGGCAGAGTGTTTAGCATTCTGACTGCCTGATGAACAGAGCTGTCTCTCAGTCTACTGGTACGAGCCTGGAGACTCCTCAGTCTCCTCCCTGAAATATGTTCGATTTGAAGATTTTTTTTTGGTTTTGTTGATCAGATGAGATTAAGGAAAAACACAAACAAAAAAGATGAAAACCATGAATCAACACATCTAAGAAACAAAAACAAATAAGATTTATTAAAGGGTTGATTGCGATAAGATTATTTGAAGAGTTTTAAGAATAGATGAGCGCATCGATTTCAAAGAAAACAATTTGTCATACATGCCATGTACAGTATAAGTGTTTGAGTTGCAGCTTTTTAAACCCTCAAGACTAAACTTACTGGAATTAAAATACTAAACTGTACAACTCCTTAAATTTGCAGGATTCCCACAACAAGACCATCTCTCCCCTTCATCCTTCTGATGCTGGGACTCCTGACACCATTAGCTCCGGAGCCACGACCCCTGAACCTTTTGACCCCGACAGTGACGTCACAGGAAGTGGAAACGATCAAACTGTCAACGATTTCACTTTAAAACCGCATCAGTTTGAAAACAAAGTTTCTGATTCTCCCACCAGAGAGAAGCCAGATGAAAGAAATAGGACCGATGATGATGAAGAGGAGGAGGAGGGGAGGAGTCAAGGAAGGCCTTTGAAGATGGACGTTGACTTGGATGGAGGAAGAGGAGATGAAGAAATGAATTACAGATTGTACCGGCTTGTTCTACAGTCTGGCCTCACTGACTTCTCCTCCAGTGAAGATGAGCTGGACAGAGCTGGACAAAGTGAAGCAGAACGGAGACAAGAGAAAGGCCTGGAGGAGGAAGATAAAGAGCAGAAGACAGAGCGACTAACTCATACACTTTGTCAGCTGGAGAAAGAAGCCAAAGCCTCACAGTTCTCCTCCGCTGAAGATGAGCTGGACAGAATGGGTGTTGAAGACAAAGGAGAGGAAGATGATGGGAAGAAGGAAGATCTGGCTGTTAAATTGTGCAGATTAGCTAACGAAGTTGAGACCACCCAGTTCTCATCCACCGAGGACGAGCTGGACAAAGTGGGACGAGGAGAGGATGAAGAGGGGTCGATGATTGAAGAAATGCCGTGGACGCTGCAGCCGGACAAAACTCGGCTGTGTGACTTGGCCAGTTTGGTGAGCGCCTCTCAGTTCTCCTCCACCGAGGATGAGCTGGACAGAGCGGGAGAGGACTGCAGGGAAGAAAAGGAGCTGTGGGAAGGAGCAGAATCCATCGGAGACATAGACATTAAAATGTTTGACTTGAGCAAGGACACCGAGGAACGAGAACAAAGAGCTTCGAAGAGGCTGACACAAAGTGAGGACGATGAAACGGACGTACGGGGAAGTAGAAATCTCTTGAAGAAGAGAATAAGACGGGAGGCTGCAACGGGCGAGGAGGAGTTTTGGGACAAAAATGTGGAACTTTTGAAAGCTGAGAAAGAGTTGAGGCCAAAACAAGAAATGTATCTGGAAGTGAATAAAACAGACGATGAACCAGAAGCAAACAGGACCAGTACAAAGGAAGAACAGTTTCCAAAGGACAGAGAGAGGAAAAGGGGAACGGCAGCGGAAAGCGATGAAGACGCAGAGTTTGATCGAATAATCAGCAGCATGTTGTTGATGACCTTGGAGGACATGCAGGTGGAAACGCTGGACAAAGATGGAGCGAATGGAAGACAGAATGAGCTGGAGAGCAATACTGGAGGAGAGAGTGGATTCAGAAAAAGGGCTTTTGATGCAAAAAGCCAAGGAGCTTCAGAGAAACACGTTTCAGAAGAGAGGTCAGAGTGTGCAGTGAAAGAATACGTCCAGGAGGAAACTGAAGGACAGCTTTCTACTAGAGACGACACAATTAGGAGTGTAAACGTGGAGGAAGGACGTTCATGTTCAACTAAAGAACAACTTCCAGATACCACAGTGAAAGCTGCTCTTATCGAGGCGGAGCAGCCAAGTCCAGACGAACAGAGACAGGAGGGAAGAGGAAACGCAACAGAACGAGCAGCAGCAGAGACGAGGAAGGATGTACATGAAGACCAAACCCAAGACGATCCAGAGCAAAGCAGCTCCTCTGATTGTCACGGGGGGGTTCTGTCACCAGAGGAGATCCAGAACGTGAGTACTGCAGCTGTGATGTCCAACTGTCTGCTGTGGGGACAGTGAGCCACTGCTGAACAAGAACAAAAACTTAGATTTTGATTAGAACAATGATAAAACAGCTGAATTATCAAAAGTAAAACTGAAGGCAGCTCTGTGGTTTTCCTAAAAGGATTGTTGAAATGCTACAGTATAGTAGTCCCTCGATTATCGCAGGGGTTATGTTCCACACACCACCGCGATAGGTGGAAAACCATGAACACTACATTATATTTATTTTAGTATTTACATATTTAAGGCTTTGTAAACACTTCCCACACTTCTGCAATGTTCTAAACTCTTAAACCTATAACTTTAAAAACAAACATATTGTATATGTATGGCAGCACGGTGGTGCAGTTGGTAGAGCTGCTGCCTCTCAGCGAGCAGGTTACCCTGGTTCAAATCCCTGTCCAGGGGCCTTTCTGGGTGGAGTTTGCATGTCCTCTCAGTGCATGCGTGGGTTTGCTCCAGGTACTCTGGTTTCTTCCCACAGACCAAAAATATGCATGTTAGTCTGACTGGTAACTCTAAATTGTCTCTAGGTGTGAGTGAGAGAGTTGAATGGTTGTTTATCTCATTTTTCTGTCCTTGTGATGGGCTGGAGACCTGTCCAGGGTGTTCCCCGCTTATCGCACAGTGATAGCTGGACATGGGCACCAGTGACCCCCGTGACCCAAAAAGGAAGAAGTGGGTAAAGATAATGGATGGATGCATATGTACTGTACAGTAGCTACTGCAATATTTTATATTGGGGACTTACCAGCCTTGATCCGGTTCTGATCTCTGCAGCCGTTGAGCACGAAGACACTTAGAGAGAGCCAGCACAAAACCACATAATGGTCCCATTTGAGTCCATATAATCCCGAGGGATCCGGATGAAAAAAATTCGGGTGAGCCCCGGCGAAAACACCAGACCTCCAAGCAACACCTCCCTACTCGAGAGGCTTCATGAGCCGACAAGCAGCACTGAGACTGACCGATGAGGCTGGAAGTATCCTGCTCTGGTTCTGATTGGCTCTCTGCATCCACTGAGCGCCAAAGTCACAAGGACCACATTTTTTGGCAGGTTTGGAGCTGATCAAAACTTTCCCTCCATTTTGGCAGAAAGCAGTGGGCGGAAGCACTGTTGGCTTCTTGGTAATGTAGTTTTGGTGAAAGAAAACTACAAAATGGCAGCGCCTGTCCCAAGTTTTTTTTTTTTTTTGGTTAACTTTTTATCTTGTACTGTCCCATGGACATGAGTAATGTTAAAGTTGACAATCATTGAAGAAACGCCAAAGTCGAACGGCGAAGTAGCGAGGGACTACTGTAGTGACACTAAAAAATGTGATCTCAACTCAACGCCCAGTTGACGAGCTTTGCTAAATTTGTGTCCAAGTTTGGAATAATGGCTAGAAGAATGGTGAAAATATTTGTTTAGCGTCTGATAATATTGGCTCTTTGTGGGAGTCAAACTCGTGATGGAGAGAAAGCGTTTCCTGACGTAAGGACTTAAAAAAAAAATTGTTTGCGGAAACAGCTCAGCTGAAGTCACAAAAGCTCACTTTGTCTAAAATTAAAGCAGCTCTCATTTTAAAATTAAAATTTTAATTCCACTAACTTCCTGCTAGAGCAGAAATGTGGATCTTCACAAAACTTTTTATTTATTATCGTCTAACTCAGTGCAACCCTGGTCCTTGAGGAACACCATCCTGTATGTTTTAGTTGTTTTCCTGCTCCAGCACACCTGATTCAGTGATTTTAATTACTTCCTCGTGTTCTGCAGAAGCCTGTAAATCACTCAATAATTAAAATCATTTAAAAAACAAAAATAATAATAATAATTAAAATCAGGTGTGTTAGATCAGAGAAACAACTAAAACATGCAGGATGGTGTTCCTCAAGGACCAGTGTTGGGAACCCTTGGACCCGGAGCAGGTGAGACGTAACATTTTTCTTTTTAACCTTTTCAAAACGAAGGCACTGATGGAACTAACTCACTCCAGACTACTTCTGACTTGACAGAAATGACTCAAATGACAAAAACTTTGTTTACAAGTCTTTAAAAATGTAGTAAAAGTATTTAGGCATATGTTTTTTGCCCCTTTTGGTCAGTTTTGTTTCAGATATGTAAATTTGTAACATACTTTTTCCAGAACCTTTTTTAGTGCACCTGTTTCCCAAATCCTCAAACCTCTTTAGTTTTCCATTTATTATTATTATTATTATTATTATTAATATTATTCAAATTGCTGAGGCCTCTGTAATTATTTTGTTTCTTTGGATAAAAGTCTGTGAAACATTCTGCAGCAGCTCTAAATTTAATTTTAATCTATAAACGCTTTCCAAGATTTTCTAACTGCAGAAGTCTTGGAGAAAACAAGAGGTCTTGACTTTTCTCTCTCTTATAGAATTCAGATTATTTTAGTCACGCGTGCCATATAAGGACTATGGTATTTGAGAGCAGTGTTGGTTTTTTGTGTCCAGATTTAATTCATCTTTTCACAGTCTGTCAGAGGTCAACGCCACCCGTCTTGTGTTTGTGCTGCAGAGATACTCGGCAGCGTCTCTACGCAGCATCACCACAGAGATGCTGAAGGTGCTGAACGCCACCGAGGACCTCCTGCAGGGAGTGGAGGGAGGAGACGACACCCAACGCTCCACCGTTTCGCTGCCACCCAACTCAGACCCCAAGAAACTGGATCAACAGCTCTGGAGACTGGAGGAAAACGTGACTTCACTTTAACATTTATTCATCTCTTCATTATCAAAATGTTTTTGTTTTCTGTTTATTATTTGACCATGAACGTTTCCAGGTATGTTTGGCTGCAGGTGTACGTAGCCGCTGGTTCTGTGTACAGTCTGGAGGCGGAGCTTAGTGACCTGGAGGAGTGCGCCAGAGGAATCTGCAGCTCCACGTCCGACATGAAGCTGTCCTTCCTGGAGGAGCAGGTCGCTGCAGCAGCTGCCAGGGTTCAGCAGTCTGAGCTGCAGGTGACACGGGCCCCATCACTCATTTTCTGAACCAGTTTAACTCTGCTGGGTCACAGGGAGGTGGTCTCTGACCCCCCAGTATATGAGCTACATTATAAAATGTGGTCTCTACATAGACCTTTAATTTCTGCCAAGTACCATATTTTCCGGAATATAGATTGCGGCTTTTTATCATTTTTGCATGCCCTGCAACCTATATTCAGGTGCAACCTATTTATGGCTTTTTATAAAATAAGCTGATTTGTAATCATTTATTAACAAAAATTGAGACACACTCTTACAATAATGTCAGCTAACAAATGTATTTTTTTAGGTGTTTATCCTGCTAAAATTATTCATTTATTAAAGAAAAGTTCAGCTCAGACACATATTTGCTATAATTTTTATCAAACATAATTGTTTTTAAGTGTTAATCTTCTTAAAAGCCTTGCTGTGCGCTCCTGTGGAAGAGACATTTGCAGCAGAGCTAAACACAGTCCACATTTTGACGTAGGTGCAACCTATATTCAGGTGCGACCTATATATGGATTTATTCCAATTTTTTGGCAATAATTGGACAGTGCGACCTATATTCAGGTGCGACCTATATTCCAGAAAATACGGTACTAGAAGAACCTGGATGTGTAGCCATTAACTAAACCAGCAGTTATTGACAGAACAACTGTTTTAATTTGAATATTTTAGTATTAAAATAAATACTAAAACAAACAGTGCTGTATGATGTGCACTTATGTTCCTTGTTCGGTTGCAGATCGGCAACATCTCTTCAAGAATTGCTGCTTTGAAGAACGCCGGCCTCAACGTAGACCCTCAGTCACGCGTCACTAAGACCACCAGGACCACTGCAGATCCGGTACTCCATGCAGCTTTGATTTCAGAACAGAACGTTGAGTTTTATACCAATTTTTAAAAAAATGATTTTTTACTTCTTACAGGCTGTAACCCTGGACTCCTCAAAACATCTGAGGAGGAGATTACCTGCTCCACCTGTGAAAGGTGGGATCGCGTCTTCTTCCTCTACAAACTGCATTTAGTCTGCATGGTTCTGTGGGTAAAACAAACTGTTGTGTTCTAAGAATTATTGATGAATGACACAAACAAGCATTTTCTGGTGTTATTGGTTGGATAAATTACAAATTTTCCACTTATAGGACAATTAACAAAACAAAAAACTCGTAAAAATTAAAGTTTAAAAGTCTATATGAAATACTGGCATAATATAGAAATTTGACTAGTGATTTATATTTTGTTAGTACAACTAAGTGCTTGATGTAGTGTTGTAGTACTCGAGACCGGTCTTTGTCTTGAGACTGGTCTCAAGACCACTTTTTGATGGTCTCAGTCTCAAACATTGAGGACTCGGGATTTTATTTCAAGACCACAACTGTGGAAATATCACTAAATTGCCAGAATATTGTCCAGTTTATTTGGCAACATCCTTGTTTTTATTGGATGCAAAACATACTGGTTCAAATCAATCGATAACGTGACTCATTGCTAAATACAGTACATATTTGTTGCTGCTGTCACGCCCACCCTCTTTCACTCGCATGCGTCACCAGTGTTGCCAGATTGGGTGATTTACTGCTAATTGGGCGGTTTTCATTTTGATTTTGCTGGTACTCTGGGAAGATTTTTGTTGGATTGTTGCATTTTGCCACATGTTAAATTACCTTGGCTTGTACTGATGTGCGTTTATGTTCAAACAGCAAATATACTGTAACAATATATTGATTGGGCGGCTTTTTTTGTGTGATGTGGCAGTTGTTAACAGATTTTTGGGCTGGAAAACCTCAACTATCTGGCAACACTCGACACTCCAAAAAAATGAAAAGTAATTGGGCATGGGAGATGTCTGCCATATCATCAGTTATAAATTTGGCAATTTAAATCACAAAGATTATACTTGTAACTAACCCATTCATGTAACTTTTTAGGTGTATATCTACTACTTTATTGAAACTGCTGTGCAACAATATGGTTATCCTGGGTGTTGAGTTTGGACTTATGAAGAGTGTTTTGCCACTGCTTCAAGTTTAACAATTGTGTAATTTTATTGTTGAATCACATGAAGTTAGGTCACTGAATGTCTGATTTCTTTCTTAAGTAGCTTTGAAAATTCATAAAAGCTGATATATTCATTCAAAAAGCAAACAACATTTTCATTTTATTTTGAGGTCTTGGCCTTGACTTGGTCTCAGGTTAGGTGGTCTTGAACACAACAATAGCTTGATGCATAAAATTGTAGTTTAATGGCAAAGCAATGAAAACACAATTCTATAAAATTATTTACAAAGTACATTTACTGTATTAAAATTGTGCAAACTTTTTTCTTTCTTAATCCAAGTTTTGAAAGGGTATTTGTGTATATCTGCTCAACATGCATGACTTATTTATAGTAGCCAAAATTTTATAAAAATATTAGCATTTGGAGCTTCACTTGTAGAAAAGGACTGATGTTTTTTGTGCAAGCTATTCCTGCAGCTAGCCTTGGATTTTTACCTTATCTTTCAGATTACAAATTAAAGTTTGACATGTTTTATTGTTTTGTTTTCAGGAGACAAAGACGCCTAAACCACGAGGCTGATGCAGAACCTCCATCCAGCCTTCAGCCGGTTCTGAACGATCCATTCCCACACCAGCTGCCTTAATTTACCTTCAAACTAGAAATGCCTCAGAAACTGTAGGATTGTGTTGTCAGCAATAATGAAAAAAAAACAAAAAAACACATCAGTTTGTTCCCAAATAAAACTTTAAATAATGTACAATTAAATAGGAGCAGCTGCTAAATAAACCTATAAGCTAATGTAGCATGTTGTAAAACTTTCTGTGAAACTTTTATCAAAAAATAAAATGTGCTCTGTAACGTTTTCCTGCAGAAAACACTGACTGTACGCGGCAGTACAGTCAATGTTTTCTGCCTTTTAAGCACACAAAAAAAAAAGTTGCACACATGCACTGCAGCGTTTGAGACGTTAACCCTGGAAACACTGACTCAGAAGAAGGTGGGGAATTTAGTATTTTGGAGAGCAGGAAATGACACTCGAACACGACATTCCTCGTTGTGAAGGTGGTGTGGAAAAGGGCAGCTCGGGGGAAATAATGGTGTTTTACAGTTCAAGCATCCCCCACTGCGCTGAATCAAACCTGGAATATCTTCCTTTAAATAAAATGTTATCAAGTCAAGCAGGTGCTAAAAATTATCTGAGGTTTGATAGTTTTTTTTGTCTCTGAATTTGTGCATCTGTTTAAAAAGAAAAGCAGAAAACCGTCTCCATGCGTGACAGGATGTGTAGTCAGGAGTTGTCCGAGCCGAGGACGCGTTCCCTCTGATCAGGAACTACAAACCCTTCCTTCTGTTCGCTCTCTCTTCTGTCCGACAAGATGAAAAACTGTTTGAAGTCGATGACGACCGTTCCTTCTCTGTCCTGACCGGGAGCCTCCACCTCGGCGTACGACGGGCGCCCGGAGCCTCGTCTGAACTTCAGGATTGGCCAAGAAGTCGGGCGTCGCTGTGCGGGGAGAGTTCAGACCTCGTTTGAGCTCAAAACGTAAAAAGTGATTTTAAACATACAGGGGAAGGATAGAAGTCCTGTTTACATCCCAACAACTGTAACAAGGTTTGTTTCTGTTTTTATCACTGAGGTATTCTGGTTTGTTTAGTTGATGACCTCAATAATACATTTAAGACAGAGTGTGTGGATGACCTTAAACTACAAGAGTAATTCAGATATGAGACCCATCACATTATTTAAGCAAATTAAGATTTCTGACTTTTGAAGTTACATTAACATCTAAATCATGAACTTACAATATAAGAAGTTATGCTGAACGTTTTCAAATCTTGTGTGAATGTTTGTGAAGCATTCACATATTGTGATCCATTTTTTTCCCGTACATTTTTCAGCATCTTGTTAAATGTTAATGCTATTCCAACAAATCAAAACATTCAGCTCTTTCAGCACAATCCTGCTATGACTTTTGGTATTAGTGCAACTTTAGCTTTTTGAAATATTTAGCCTTTTCTACCATTTTTTCCCCTCATAGAAAATGAATTGAGCTCTTATCCTTCACATCTTTAGATGTGTTTATAACCTTTTACTTCTCCTTTCACATTTTGTTCTGCTTCAGCCGTTTTGTGATCCTTTCAGATCATTTCTGCTAAATTCGATTTTGTAAAACCGTGACAAGTTTGTTCTGCTCCTTTCAGGCCATTTCTGCAAGTTTCAACTATTTAGCTTTTTTATGCAAATGTTAGCCTTTTCAGCTAATGCCACATTTTTTTGCACTCATTTAAACTGTTTTTTAGTCTAATTCAGCTAAAACGTGCTCTCTCCACTTCCTTGGGGCACTTTATAATTCGTTCTGCCTTTTAAAGCTACTTTTCAGCTGTTGGCATTTTTTTTTTCCAGATAAGTTCAACTGTTTTGTGCTAATTTCTGCTTCTTTCAGCCTAATTGGGAAAATGTAGTCTGCTTTCTTCTACCAATTTAAGCTCGTTCAGCTACCAGCATTTTCTAGCTTATTTTAGCTGTTTTCAGATAAATTCAATTTTTTTAGGCGATTTCTGCTAATAAACCTGCTAATTTCAGCTTGTTATACTCCTTTCAGATTAATTATGCTAGTTTCAGTTTTTTCCCTGCTATTTCAGCTACTGTTTATAAGTTTTTTTATGCTCATTTTTGTTTTTTTTATTATCGTTTTAGTTAGCTATCTTTTGTTTTACTATACAGCACTTTGGCTAACCCTGCGGTTTTTAAAATGTGCTATATAAATAAAGCTGATTGATTGATTGATTTTGACCTTTTCAGCCCATTCCACTTTTTTTTTTAGCTCATTTCAGCTTTTTCTGCTTCCTTCTGGTAAGCTGCTTTATGCCTTTCAGCTACCGGTACTTTTCAGCTATTTTTTTTATTTATTTAATTTTTTATTAATTCCAGCTTTTTTTAAGCTTCTTACTTTTTGTGCTACTTCCTGCTTATTTAAACCTAATTCAGCAAAAATATGTTCTGCTTTCTTCTACTAATGACTTGTTCTTCCATTTAACTACATTTCAGCGTGCGATTTATTTTATTTTTATAGCTAATTTCAGCAGTTTTTCAGCAAGTTCTTCAGCAATAAGCGTTCACACTGCATTTTCGCAGGAAATGCAATGTCTCTAGTTTTCTTTAATCTCTTAAACATGTCAAATCAAAACGTACCTAAAAAGCCAGAACTCTGAAAATATATTTTAACCAAATCTGATGAGATGACGGTCACATATATTTTTGGACAAACTGTCTAAAAACTTGCTTTTGTGGCCGAACATCCACTTTTGTTTTTTTAAAACTCGATGTAAACACATGCAGCAACTAATAAAGTATTCTGATATTGAGTGCTTAGAGAGGATGAAGCATGAGGAACCCACTAACCTCCATGAGGAAGATGCTGACACTGGAGGTTGGGTGGCGGTACATGTAGATGGACACCAGGAAAGCTGCTACCATGACAACAGTCACCATGACGACAATGCCGGCCAGGAAACCTGCACGACTTACTCCTCTGCTCTCAGCATTTCCTGCTATACAGTCAAAATTATGACGAAACATTAGGTCCAAGATTTATTAGCCTCCGTTGTGTGAACATTAAAGCTGCTATATGCAGTTTTTGGAACACGCTGGAACTTAGAAAAATTTTGAACATAGACACGTTTCTGGTCCCTCCCCCTTGCTCTCGGCTGAACTTCAGCTCTGCCTCCGTAGCTCCGCCTCCACTGCATGTCCTGTCGCAGCCGCTGCGATATTCTGTGTTTATATGTTAATAAAACGTTCTAAAAAATAAAATAAAAACATGGAGCGCTGGTCCAGCACACCAGAAAATCTGCAGAGCCTCGCGCAGCCACGTTGAACCCGAGTTTAATTCGCTCGTGACAAATTCATTCATTTCCTCATCATTTCAGTCATGGAGTCAGCGGAGGAGGAAGCGATCACTTGACTTTTGGCAAAAAAAACAAAAGAAAAGTCCAGATCAGGGATGAAGAAGGGGAATTTAATACATTTGTGTCACATACAAAACAGTCCTGCATCGCTTTGCAATCCTTTGAACGAGAACGTGCATGGCCGCTGGGGCTGGGACAGGCGGGGGCGTGGGTTAGGGGCGTGAGAAGCTCTGTTTTTATTGGCTGGTTAACGGCGGGTCACTGTGGGTTTTTAGAAATGCTTTTAGTACCACCTGGAGAAGCAAGGGGACTATAGTTTTTTTCAGAGGTTACTTGTCTAACATCAGTCTGTCAGGAGATAGTGACAGAGTGAAGAAATATGTTAAAATTATATATTTTTAGAAAAGTTACATATAGCAGCTTTAATGCAGAGTAAAGGTTGACGTGTGCTGAAAGTACAGCAAAGAAAATAAAATTGCTTTAAGACTGACTGCAGGCTTCAACAATGTAGAAACAGATTCCCGTATCATCTAGGAAAAAGTACGACTCCACACTGTTCCTGGGAAAATGTAAATTCAGTTTGCACTCATTTTTTACTTTTCAGAAATCACTGCCCCTTTAGTACTTTTAATGTACTTAGTATTTTAGTACTTTAGATGCCGTGCAGTATTTATGGTGCTGAATACGCTCAGCTGTGAGTGAACAGAATGCCGGGAAATATCTGATGCCTTCACACTGTCGGACCTCCCTGATGGTCATGGTTACTGCGTGACTGACTTTTATTCATTTATTTTTTTCAGAGAAAACACCTGCTATACTTTGAGCAATCGTCTGTTCTGATGATCCACATTTTCCACAAAATATTTTTAACTCAGAGTAGTTCGGTGAGTTACCGTCTGTAGATGTGCTGGTTGACTGCTGTGCACTTGATTTGTTTTCTCCGCTGAGCGACGTCTGGTTGGTGCTGGTGGAGGTCCTGCTGAGGGAGGTGGGCGTCATGTTGGAGGTCCTCTGCAGCTTCCAGGTGGCTGCTACAGGAGCGGACGTGTTCGTGAGGCGCTGCCATGTGCCGTTTCTGGTGTCTGCCGTCTGGGGACATCGCACATCTCGACTCTACAACAAAAGTCAGTTTTGCATTCAGAAGTACCTACTCCATGGTCTGAACTTCTTCAAGTTAGTGACGAACCGACTCAGGACAGCCGAGGTCGACCCACTCCTGTCGATAATGATCGAAGCCGCTGGAGCATCTGAGAACGAAACAAGCTTATCCGTTTAATTGCAAACGCACGGCCTTCTGCGTTTCTCAAATCTGCTGGTGAAGATTCTCAGTCGTCCAGGACATGATAAAATCAAAAAAAGGCGTTCAATACAGGATCAACTGGACTTTATTTGTTGCAGAAAACGTTTCGATTTCTGTCCAGAAGTCTTTTTCAATTCTGAATGAATGGAAGCTGTGAGACCGAGAAGTTTTATACATGTCAGCCTGTATAAAACTTCTCGGTCTCACAGCTTTCATTCATTCAGAATTGAAAAAGACTTCTGGACAGAAATCGAAACGTTTTCTGCAACAAATAAAGTCCAGTTGATCCTGTATTGAACGCCTTTTTTTGGTTTCTCAAATCATTCAAAAACAAGTATTTTAACCGGTGTGTGCAATTATCTGCTGAAATTTTGGGAAACTGGTTTGGGAAGTGATAAGACTACGGTAGTTTCAACGAGTAGTTTGGATGTTTCTGCAAGTTAAAGGCATTTTATACACAATATATTAGAAGTATGCGTCAAAATGTTCCTTGTAACTTCATAGTGGCCACATTTTATAAGGTTATAATGATCTTATTGATTTACTAATCTATGAACCTGAAAACAAGGAACCCTAGCATCAGAACTGGAAGACTGTATCAAATATCAAACTGGTGCTAAATGACAAAACCAAAAAGATTTTTTTCGTTCAACATATATTTATACATGTTAATCCCATTGAGCCTCAGGGACTCATTTACAAGAGAGACAATAACAACGACAACAATAGACAATCATTAAAGAGGCATACTGATTTTTTTTTGTTTATGTTGGATGCTGTTTTCAGAAAGTTGTTACCAGGAGTTCTTCCTCCCATCTCATCCATGAATGGCGTTCCGAGTTTGAGGACTCTTATAAATACTTGGGGAGTTTTAATTAATGCACATCTCTTTTAAGCTCCATACTGAAAACCTGTTAAAACTGAAACTGGGTTTCTTTTTCAGAATCGGATCTAGTTGAACTCTGAACCCCAGGAAACTCCTTGTAGCTGCAACTTTCTTACCGACCATTGATTGTGACGTTTACATGAATGCCCCTGCCAGCTCCTTACAGGTGTTGGATGCTGTCTAGCACAGTGCGCTAATGTTCATAACTGATTGTAACTACCGTACCCATCACTGCACTCTGTACTCATTGGTCAGTTGGTCATCATCTACATGTAGGCTCTCACAATGGTTCATTTTCATGTATAAATCACTCCTTGGTCTGCTGCCCTCATATATCTCCTCCTACACGTCACATCGTCAGTGCAGCTGCGGCGTGCACTCTCAGGGATTCATTAACATGCAGGGTCCCCTCATTGGGAACTGAACTTGGCAAACAGATCTTTTTCTTACTCTGCTCCTGGAACATTCTGCAACAAGATCTGAAGCTGTCCATTGTTTTTATTGTACAGTACGTTGTTTATTATACTCTATATGTTGTCTGCCTAAAACTGATCTCTCCTGAGAATGAGTCTTCATGACTCAATGAGATGACTTGTACAAATAAAGGCTAAATAAAATAAAATAATGTCACATAAGCGCCTTATGACCCCCATCCGGCCTGCTGGAGAATCTCCACCTCTCGTTTGAAACTGTCTTGGGCAGTGCTTTTAATTTGAAGGTGAGTGGGCGTTTGGTGCCACTGGGAAGCAACATTTGAGAGATTTAAGCCATCTTTAAGCATGTGATTAAATCAGTGACATGAATGTCATAGTTTTAACAAAATATGGACTTCTACATGTTTGATTACAGAAGTCAATGCAACAAATAAAAAATTAGAACAGAGCAGGTGCGTAGTGTCCACAATAAAAACCAATATGACGTAACAAGATTTAAAGAGAACTTTCCACGAATGAAGAGGCAGACAAGACTCTACGGATCCTCTCACTGTCTTGAAAACACGAGACACCTGGTTTATTTTGTGCCATCTTTCAGCTAACGCTGCTTCATTGTATAACTGAAAGTGTTGTTCAGTTTACCTTTGCAGCCGACGGCACCAGCTGCAGTTAAAGCCGATCTGAGAAGCAACACACGAGCCACAGCTGGAGAACTGCAGACACGCTGAGAAGAAAGGAAACAGTGGAGTGAGACGGAAGAGACGGCTCAGTCCGCTCAGTAAAACCAGGATGTTACGCACTGGGAAGAGGAAGCAGCTCCACGGCTGTAGAACTGGAGATCTTTGACGTGGGGATGCTGACTCTGTGATACTCGTAGATGGTTCTCCGACGGACATCTAAAAGCACGTTGGAAAAATTAATCATTCAAATAAAAAGCAATAAAAGGCCGCTAACCATGCAGTGCGCAAACAAATCGACATTATTCTAATTACTATTTAAAAATGCACAAAAGGGTTTTATTTATTTATGTGTAGCTTTCCGTCACTTGTGTACATCAAAATTAAATGGGCTGTACTTATATAGCGCTTTTCTATCTAATCAAGATACTCAAAGTGCTTACAACACAGTCTGTCCTCATTTACCCATTCAAACAGCATTCTACTAGATCTCTACAAAGCTAACATACTTTTTGCTGCATCAGTCACACCTTTTTGCATAAATTTTCAAGCCCTGGGACTCATACAGTGAAGCGACTTGTTTATTTATTTCCCATATTTATAACATAATTATTGGCCGAGATCTGATGATTTAATTCATTCTGACATGGAAAATATTGAACACTACCGTTTTCACCCACTAGAGGGCCCTCAACTAATATGGCAAGCCAAGTGTCTCATTAATAGGTAAAAGTGGTTATTAATGAGACACTTGGCTTGCCATACCAAGCCACCTTCGTCTTCCTCCCGAACTCCTGGAGCAAACATCAAATCAGCTATATTTCACCACCCCGCCCAGGTGAAATGCAGCAGGTTTGACCATTAAAGTGCATTTATTAAGGAAAAGTTCAACTGAGACACACCTTTACTATAATTTTGAGGAAACAAATAATTGTTTTTAAGTGTTAATCTTGTTAAATTCTTGTAAAGTCCTCCCGTGCACACCATTTGGCAGCCAATAGATTTTTGGCACAACACCGGCCCACAGTTCCAGATGGTCAGCAGTGACGCATAATAGATGTGACTTCTACGACAAAGCAACTTATTTGTATTTCTTTCCAGTTTATTAGACATATTTGGACTGAAGCGACTTGTACGGCGGTGTGACGTGTACAGCAGAAAGTACGATAATCTGAATCTGTACAAAGAATAATCAGTGCTTTAGATCACATTCATACACCGACGGGACACACGTGCAGCAAAACTGCTGGCACAGACCTACAGAACCTCACTGAACTACACAAGGTGAGGTCAGTAAACAAGGTCAGGTTGATTCTGGCAGATCCTGATCATCCACTCCATGGTGAGTTCAGGTTGCTTCCATCAGTACGCAAGTATTTGCTGCCCAGATGTAGGATGAACAGACTGAAAAATTAATCATCCCTGTAGAGATCAGGCTTCTCAATTAACAGCAATGATTTCATGTATTATTTATTTTAATGTCTGGTCTAGTATGGATGTTTTATGTGCCTGACTGTGAAACAAATTGCCCTTTAGGGATAATAGAGATTCTTGAACACATCAGAGGCAATGAGGGGTTCAGTGTCTTGCCCAGAGACCATTCAAAATGTTACTGATGGTGGAATCGAACCACCAACTCTCCCACGGAGGACAACTGCTCTAACCACTCATCCACAGCTGCGCTCAAGTTTTAAAATAAGATTTTGCATGACCTGTTAGAGCTCAGGGCATGTGTTGGGGATGACCCTGAGCTTTTATCACACCTCATTTTAGCTCAATTTCTGTCAAATGAGCAGACTTATAGCCACTGTTTGCATTTGGTAGAGTGGATATCTTAAATCAGGTTGACTCCATAATTTATAAACAGTTTAGATGTACATCTGATTACGTTGAGAGTTTAATTAAAATATGTTCAGTGGTTCAAACAACAGACACACAAACGCACTCACACATTAACATGACTGAGGGGCTACAAAACAGTAAAGCTCACAGATGAGCTACTTGTTGTACAGAGGTTTAAAACAAAATGTCAGGTCAAATGTGTTATATCTCTTAGCGCTGGGTCCACTGGTTGGAGCCGTTTGCTGCTACCCATAATGCAACTGCAACATAAAGACCTTTATTCTATTAAATTGAGACATTTGAGTCCTTTGCTAAAAGAGCTCTATTAGCCAGTGCTGATCAAATAAGCTACACATTATATTTATAAGGTTCATTGAGCAAATCGATGTCTTACTGGGAATCTGTTCCATCTCATTCAGCACCACAAAAGCATCAGATAAGCCGACTTTGACGGGATGATTCTCAGAGCTGATGTCTCTGATGTTGACAGGAATCTAAACGCGGAAGGAATTGATGAAAAATAGTTACATCTCATCAAAATTATTCCTAAAAATGTGAAGAAAGTCACCTCTTTGTAAGCAAAGACAATCCGTCCATCACTGTGCAGCGAGGCCTGAAAAGTGAATGTTCCAGCACTGATGTTGTCCTGGAGGTACATATGGTTCCACTGAACCACCAACGCAGTTCCTGAAGTGCAGAAATGATCAAATATTGAGCTTCTTTATCAGATTTATTTATTTATCCACTGAGATAGTCACATACCGTTGTCACAGTACAACACTGTGGAGTTTTTGGAAAGGCTTGGGTCAAAGTTGGCCATCAGGGGAGCGATGTACTGAGTAGCTGTGAGCATCTGGTGGATTATATCTCCAGTGTAGATGAAACCTGGAAGAGGAAAACCTACTGAGGCTTTCAACGTTTCTCCCAGAGTATCAAATATGACATTTTGCATTCTGAGTTATCATCTTTGGGTAGTTTTGGCAAAAAAAACTTCACCTTTTACATCGGGGAGTTATTTTGATGGAATGGCCAATACTGTATTTAATTTTAATCCCAATATTGGCCAATACCAATATCATACTGATAATATCATGCACCCCTAATTTCCAGTTTGGAAAGTTTCTCCTCCAACAGTTTTGGATGTTTTTCAAAAAATGTCATTTTCACGAGTTAAAAATGTCTATTTATCTTCCTTAAATTAGCAGCTGCTAAAATAAACTTTGAAGTGTGATCTTTTCATTATTTAGCTTTAAATTAGAACCATTGATACACATAACAGATGTCTATAAGTAATTTAACAATATATATCCCATCTTAAAAGGTGCAAATGTTTTCAGGATTAAATACTGAATATGTTACTGGTCCATGATGTTGCATTGAGTCCAGTTTAATAGATCAAATGTCTCCCCAGCCTTGATAAAAGTTCTAATTTTCATCATGTAGAGATCCTATGTGCACTCCGCCCATCTTTTGTACGTCTGTACGGACATATTCTCGTTGTATCTCGGCACAATGATAATAAAGCTGATTCTGATTCTAACTTGTACAGAAAAACACGGCAGAGTTCACGTCTCACCTCCAGTAGCAACTGTGATTTCCTTCAGAAGATGACCATAGAACGGAAAACTGAAGGACAAATTCACTCTCTGGAAAAATAATGTTTAAAATTAACCATGTTCTCAAAAATTGACTTGTTAAAAACACAAAATACATGTTTTGATCTCTCATCATGTCAAAAATACAGCAGTGTAGCCATAAACCTTGTGCAGATAAAAGACATAAAACTAGAAAACTTGAGTAAATGGGGAAAGTGTATATAAAACTGGTCCAGGTAAAGTATTTACACAGTAGGTTTGGCTTTGGGGAGTTTTGTGATTTAGACATCATTTTGTTTATGAACATTGGCTTCACTTTTCAGACTTGGAGGTTGTGTCCTTCATTAATGTGGCTGAAATATATTTCTATCAGTATTGCATTACACCCATTATGTTCCATTATTTGTATTCACTTAATTCTGCCTTATAATGTGAAATGTGACACTAGGCAGAACGTTTTTCTCTCGGGCTTTGTTTTCACTAGGGAACAATTACACGCCTGCACATACACAGACATAACACTGGATGATTGACATACAGAGCTGATAGTTTGTTGACAGAAAGGAGGGTCACGTGGTAGTGTAGGTGGTTCCAGGGCGGTCCTGAAGCAGTCCAAGGAGGCGGTGACGACATCCGGGGTTTTATAACCGTGGCCCTGCCTTTGAAGATGTGTGTGTGGACTTGTGCTGGAGTCAGGTCTGTTGTCTGCTGTAAGGTTTATTCTTATATGTACAATAAACCTACATAAAATTTGCACATTCGTTTCAGAGCTTCCTTCAACCTTTTGAATTCGCAACATGGCATAACGTCACACTTCAAAAGATTAATGTTCCATTAATCTCCACAGACTGATGTCTTACCTCTGCATGTCTGTGTGTGTTGGACAGAAAGCTGAGGACCTTCCACCGTCCATCCGTCTCGTCCACGTTCACCCACAGGATTTTACCGGAGGCGTCTCCAGGACCGAAGATTTTAGATGTGTAATAGAGGTGGTCAACATCCTACATCATCATATAAAAGATTAAAAATACATTTATATTCAGTGACTCATGTAACCCAAGCTGTTGATTATTTGTTGATGGAAGTGTTTAATGTGCTACAAAGTTTTAAGGGTCAGTGTTGACGAGATCAAGAACTAAAACAGAATAAAAGGAAAATTTAAAGTGGTTAAATACAAAGTGTGGACTGAAAAGAAGAAATGTGACAATAACGAAAGAGAAATTTCATTTCCTACAAGAATGCATTGCAAATGCTTATTGCAGAAGAACTGCTAAAATTAGCTAAAAACATGCTGAAATGTAGCAACAAGCTGAAATTGACAGAATAAAGTAGAAAGAACATTTGCTGAATTAGGTTTAAATAGAAATGAGCACAAAAATTTGGAAAAAGCTGAAATTGGCAAAAATGGCTGAAAAGTATAGCTGATGGCAGAAAGAAACTTAAGCTACCAGATGGAAAGAGCTAAAATGAGCTAAAAAATGTGGAATTAGTTTTAAAAAAGCTACAATTAGCATAAAACAGCTAGAGAGTAGCTGAAATAGCAGAAAAAGCTGAAACTAGCATAATTAAGCTGACATTAATATAACAAGCTGAAATTCTCAGAAAGAAAGTTAAGCTGAAAGCAAAAATTACTACCCAAAAAAATATTTATCTGAAAACGGTCAACATTAGTTTTAAATGCTGAAAAAAAAAGTAGCTGAAAGGTAGAACAAGCTTAAATAAGCAGAAGAAAGCAGAAAGAACACATTTGCCGAATTAGTTTGAAAGAAGCAGAAATTAGCACAACATCTGAAACTCAATCTGAAAAGATTACGAAACAGCTGAACAAACCCTCAGCTGAAAGTAGCTGAAAAAATTTGTAAATTTGCACAAGGAAGCTGAAACAAGCGGAACCAGAACAAAATGTGAAAGGAGCAGTAAAAGGTTGTAAACAGATCTAAAGATCTGAATGAAAAATATACTAAATATTTCAAAAGGCTAAAGTTGCACCACTAGCAAAAGTCACAGCACCCTTCTCCTGAACGAGCTGAACATTTTGATTTATGATTTGTTGAAATAGGACAAAAACTGTGGAACGAGAAAGATGATGAAAAACATTCAGAAGAAAAATGGATCACAATAGAGCGAATACTTTGTGAACATTCACACAATAAATATGTTTTGTGATTTGTCTGAAGACAACTTAGAGGAGGTAAAATACAGTATTTACAAATAAATAAATAAATAAAAACCCTGCTGGTTCAAAACTTCCCAAACTGTAGTAATTTTTCTAATTATGGGCGGCCGTGGCGTAGTGGTAATGGCAGTCGTCCCCCGATAGGAAGGTTGGAGGTTCAAATCCCAGTTCCCCACACCATGTGTCGTTATGTCCCTGGGCAAGACACTTAAGCCCGAGTTGCTCCCGGTAGGACTGAAAAGCACCTTGCATGGCAGTCTGCCGCTACCGGTGTATGAATGGGTGGATGGTTGGTATTGTAAAGCGCTTTGGGGCTCCTCACAGCTATATAAATAAGCTCCATTTACCAAAACTAACTTTTGAAAACACCCAACTGGACCGTTTTGTAAAGTGCATCTTGTAAATAAAGAAAATAATCTACATTCTAAAAATGTAGTTTTAAACGTTTGACTTTGATGAAATCTTACAAGGATGTGTGTAGCGTTATCCTGCTTCTCCTCCATGTGGACATCTGGACTGGCCTCTGGCTGGTGCTGGTCTTTATAGCGGGCCCTCTTATCTGCAGCCCACACAGAGTCCCTGGTCCTGAATCTGGACGCCCGCATCTGCTCCTTGGGATACCGAGCAGCTAAACGCAGGTAAAGAAACACAGACAACAATTACTGTATTCCATTAAAAAAAGAGGATTTATAAAGAAGAGCATGAGTTACTGATGATTTATATAAATTTCCAGTAAGAAACTACACACACACACACACTGTAAACATCTTTCCCATCATGCAGCAGGACATAGCAGCTCCTCAGAGGGAGCCATGTGGTAAACATGGTTCCTCCACCATTCACAGGTTTGCGTCCTGTGTTTTCTCTTCACATTGGAGGGTGAAAACATTCACATTCTTCACACCGGCAGCTCCAGGAGCAGCAGTGGGTGTTGAGGCCATATATCTGTCACACCATGACGCTCTCACAACATGAGGTGTGGGCAGGAAAACTACCTGCTCCTCAGGAACATCTGGGGGAGTTTTATTTACTGAGAATAAAAGTGTATCTTCTGCATTCATCAAGATTCATCAGACAGCTCAGGATGCTTTTTGTTTACCTGCAGAATCCACACCTGAATCTAATCATACCTTTCATCAAATACATTATCTCCTGTTGGTTTGGAGGTATTAACAATCAAACATGAACGGATCCAAAAGTGTGATTTAATTTTCAAAAAATTATTTGATTCATAATTTAAAGCTTTAACCCATGTGGTATGACAATTTTAAATATCTCCAGGAAAATCTGGTGTTGACCTTTGAACCTCTTTTAAAAAATATATTAATTAAATAAACCAGAAAAATACAAACGCACAAATGAGTGTTTTTCTTAAACAGTGAAAGTGAACCTAGAAATGTATATTTTAAATGTATTTTAAATTTAATGCAATTGCAAACTTACCACTGGATAATTTGAAACAGCTTATCTGAATCTGATGAACCAGGAACAGACTTGTAATGAAGTGAACCGCTTTAATCATCATTCTCTATGGCTCCAAAGTGGCGCAATAAAACAGATTTTTCCAGGGTTAGAAGAAATAAACTGGGAATAAAAACCGGCTTACTCTATTGAAAAAAGTTTTAAACAAAACCAGCAACTCCTTCAGTAGGCTGAACAAATTCCCATTTCATGCTCAGTCCGCAGCTGATCCGAGATGTTGACTCGTGTTGCGTTCACGTACAGTCGTAATTATCATGAAAAATGTTCGTTTACTTTTTAAAAATGTTGCACGAAAAGTAGTAAATACAGAAAATGATAATATATACATATAACGTTATCAATATTAGATTTGTACAAAATGTTATATAGAATTAATTTTAAGGACCTTAAGTTGTGTAATACTTCATACTTGTCAGCGCATTTTATTTTAACTCGCCATGCCTACTATTAAGTACAGTACATGAACGTTTTTTCCCCTTTTAAATACTTTCTGAGAAGGGAAATTTACTTTGAGCAAGTGAATGCAGCACGGTTTATTTTTAATTCCAGTTGTCACCACTAGAGGGCGACAGAGCGAAGACAAGCACAGCCCTCAAAACTCTAAAAACCAGTTTTTCATCATTGTTCAGATTATAATCCACCAGCTCAGTGTGTCTACAGCCTAATACAGTTTAAACAAGATTCACATACATTAGGTTATCTAAACCGACTGAAATGAATTGAAGTCCAGCTCTGGATTTAACAACTTTCAACTCGTTATCGACCACTGTCGAAAGACAAAGGCAGGTATGCCTACAAAATATTTCAACCACTGGTGTTCAACTGGAACCTGCAACATGTAATCATTGGAAATCTACACCCGATTTGATTTTTTTGCCACAAATTTAGATGGTCACAACCGACTGACCACACAATACATACCATACCATTTTATTTATAAAGCACTTTAAACAGGAACAAGTCCACACCAAAGTGCTGGTAATGGTTAGTTCAGTCCGTTTGACGTTAACTAAAATTCGACGTGGCAGCTGACAGCCACTCAACAGATACAGGTTTATATTACAGCACATTTGTTCAAATTGTGTATACATCTCCATTTCTTAGTCTAAAACTCTGTGGATACCCTGATCCTTTTTTTTTTTTATTAGTGTTTGCTTTTGTTTCTTACATTACAGATGTCTGCGTGGTTTCCTATTAAAACTCTGGATACCCTGATCCTTTTTTTTATTATTAGCGTTTGCTTTTGTTTCTTACATTACAGATGTGTGCGTGGTTTCCTATTATAAATAATCTGTAACACTTAAGATTAAGCAATTTAACTGCATTAGAAAATAACTATCGGGCTTGTTCTGGACTGAAATAAAGCAGCTAAACTCAAAAGACCTCAGAACAACTTGTGCTAAACAACGTGAAATAATACAAGGCATCCGGATGTACAACATTTGTTTTATTGTCAGACTGAAATACCCATGGATAGGAAGAGTAGCAGATGAAGGAAAAAATATATAGTGTAACGAAACAAGTTTTTATTCAGAACAAGGACACTTCAGGTCTAAAAGCGGACTTTAACACAAATCAAGTATGAAAAAATAAAATCAAAAGTACTGACAAGGTTTAGTTGTTCTTGTGTCACTGCTTTAAAGTTGTAAACTAAGACTAAATCTACCCTAAATCTACCGCAGGGAGACTTGTGTAGGAAAAGAGAAAAAACCCTAAAGGTGTTAAAACTAAACATTAACCGATCAAACATTTTTAAAAACACTGGAAGAAACACTTGTGAATAATGAAACATTTGCCAAGACCACTGTGTGATTTGTGTCACATGCTCTTATTTCACTGTGCGACTTTAGTGTGTTCACATTTTCCTGGCAAGTGAAAGAATTAACACCAAGAGCTGTACTGAATGGACTAAAATCATCTACCGGTATTTGTTTAAATTGAGCTTTTTGAAACCTAAAACAGCTTGGATTTTTTACCTGAATTATTATTTTTTTGCAGACTTTCTACACAAAGTGAGATGAAATCAATCTTATGTGTAGCACTATTAAAAATAAGTCAGTTCAGCCAATACTAACTTTACACAACTGCTGCACTGTTCTGTTGATGCCAAAGCGTGCAGCCTTGTTAAAAAGAACAACTCAGCAAATTTCAATAAAATATTAACTGCAAAAGAATATACAATCGTGAAACATTCCAGGTGTGTAGCTGTAATTCAGGGTGAAGCTCCAACTCAAACACAGTCAATCCTGAGCCTTTAAGTTTCACATTTACTCACATGACAATGAAATTATATCCGCCTTGACCATTTTTACTTCAGACTGGTGCACTATTCACGTTACGTTCACGAGGCCTGAGCACCACGGCTGCAGACAAAATTAGCACGGTGTCGTGTTCCACTTTTCTTATTTTAGACCAAGATCTGGTTAACTGTTCTACAAATGATCCCTTCGTAACGAAGGCTTCCAAAAGCATCTTTCAACCAATAATATGTGACATATGTAGATGAACAGAAAAAAGAAAAAAAAAAAACTCTGGATGGACTTTCAGTGTAAAAACTCAGCATTGCAGGAGCTCCACCTCAAAAACGAGAGTGGCGTTTGCAGGGATGATGGGCGGGTATCCGCTGGCACCGTAGGCGTAATCCGGTGAGCAGGTCAACCTGGCCACTTGACCAAGGCTCATCTGGGAAGCGAAGGAAGAAAGTTTAAAACTTGACACCTGATTCCATTATGCATAAAAAAAGACTGCCGTGCATCTACAGCAACTTTAACAAACTATACAGAAGCACACATATTTTATCAATACATCTAACATTTATAGATTAAACTGAATTATAATTGTTTATTTTACAGCAACTGAAGTTTTTTATTTTTTATTTACCCTTTATTTATCCAGGTAGTCTCATTGAGCCATGGGAACTATTTTTCAAGAGACCTGTTAGGGAGCAGATGGTGGGGGTTAAGGGCCTTGCTCAGGGGCCCAGAGTGGGGCAAATGAAGGTGGAGGCAGGTGTGGGTGTTTCACCTTTTTCCACCCACATTTTTTTATGTTGTCGGTACCGGGGCTTGAACCGGCGATCTTCCGATCACAGGCCCACCGTCTCTAACCACTGTGCCACCACTCCCCCACTTTATTTGGGTGAAAATAAGAATTTTTCCGCATCAGTCTTAATAAAAACGCATGTAATTTCCTAAATTTAGATAACTCCATGTACAAGAACAAAGTACCAGATTACTCAGTGAGCAGAATAATCTGTAGAACTCTTTAATGCTTATACTTGGGAATCTGTTTGTAATCTGAAGACACTTTAGAGATAATCTGCATTGTACAGAATGTTTCACACAGACAGTAAATAAATGTGTAATTACAGAGCAACATTAGATAGACCTTATCGCATTGTTTCAGCTCTGCATTAGTGACATTGGGTTGTAGCATAATCTGTGATGGATGACCCCCACATCCAGCCTGGTACCTCTCCTTACCTGAGCTACACCTTCATCCCAGGCACGGATGACTTCCTGGGCTCCCAGTTTGAACGTGAAGGGCTTCCCTCGGTCTCTGGAGGAATCAAACTTTTTCCCGTTCGTCAGCGTGCCTGATCAAAAACAGCACATTCAAAAATAAACAAAGAGATCATGTTAAAACTTGTGGCTTTTAGCTGCAGAACGGCTCGACGCATTTGACGCACCAACACGCTGCCAGGGAAAAAAAAACAGCTAGCTTCATGGTTTAGCATAGCATTAGAGTGAGGAATAAAATGAATTAAAAAAAAACACGTCGATGTTCGTTTGTTAGTTTTCACATTTTGTTCCAGTTGAGTTGTTAGTGCTAGAGGCGTAGGAATAAGCCCGTTTTCTCACCCATTTTTATTTTTTGGACAGAGGCAGGCTGCTGTCCGCCCCCGATATGCTAACTTAGCATTAGCTTAGCATTGCTAAGCTAACTAGCGTTAGCATCATTTTCGACGCGCCCACTGTCAGCCACCATCATTCCAGATATTATGAATTGCACATTTCATATCGCCCCTTTAACGCATGCGACTACAAAACTTTGTTCTTACTGAATTAAGGAAAACTGTAAAATTAATCTCGAGGAGTTAAAACTGCCAAAATGAGTCGTCTTACCAACATAATGCACGGCGACCGTATTTCCTCTGCTCGGAAATGTCCTTCCTGAAACAGAAAAGCCAAGATTAGATAAAACACGCTACAAAATACCAACACTAACTGAAACGGAGTAGAAATTCGAATGGAAATCTTTACCGTCTCCGGGTCTGATAGTCTCGACTTGAACGCCCATTGTTCTCTCAGCCTTCTTCACACTTCCTGTATGTATGATCGTGTATCTCCACTCCGCCTACGTCCAGCTGTCGTGGATCACGTGGTTTGAAGAGTTGCATTCCATTGACCTCGGAAACTGCACATTAGCTTTGGAAAACGTTAGTTTGGAATCGCTAATTAATGGGTTTAACTTGACCAAAAACAAGATTTTTAATTTTCAAGTCAGCAAAATAACATTTTGAGCTCGGGTCTGGTATACAATTGGAGCAAGAATTTCAAATTTTCTGAGTTTGGGGGGACATTATTCTTGATTTTTCCGACTTAAAATAAACAAATCACGAAAAATCCGATTTCTGCATATGACTGAAATGCATCATTTGTACTTACATAAACGGGCGGATCTCTGAAAGACTCAACATGCTCTCAACACAGAGTGGTTTTATATAACTATGGCTCTCACGACTAACCCCCAGAAGTTCTTTAGCTGGATGAGAACTGTGCAACACATTAAATCCATATGGTCATGCAAAGATGACAGAACGTTTGCAAAATTGAACAAGATTAGATAACTATCAGAGTCAGAGAATCTTTATTGTCATTCGTATGTGGTACATGTGATGAAACGAGTACACAGGGTCCCAGTTACATCCAACAATAAAATGTATAAGAAAAACAGTAATAAAATCTAAGATATGAACTAAGAAAAACATCAACTAAAAATACACTAAGCATTAATATCATAGAATAACATTACTCCAAACGGCAGCACGAACATGAGTCTGTATGCAGGGCCGGATTTAGGAGGATGGGGGCCCCTGGGCTTGAGTCGATATGGGGGCCCATTTATATACAGTATACATTTGTTTGTTTGTTTGTTTTGTTTTGGTTCAGATGATGAGCAGAAAATGACTGAATAGAAAGTTTTCACAACTTACAACTTTAATATGCCAGTTGTCACAAACTACAAACAACCCTGAACTGGTTTCTAGAAAGACAAAACCACATGTTGTCCATGAAGATAGGACTGAGCACAGTTAAGGACTTTTAGGAAAAATAATTAGTTCCCATGTTGTGTGGGGGGGGGAGGGTGACAGATTATTTTAGGTGGCTGAAATAATCTGTTCCCCCCTTGTAACTTTGGCAAATAAATAGCAAATGTTTTCAAATTCACAGGACGTGTTGTCCATGATGAGAGGACTGAGCATAGTTAAGGACTTTTAGAAAAAATAGTGTGCACATGGCAGTTTATTTCAGATAACTAATAATATAAGGGGGAGTGGTGGCGCAGTGGTTAGACGGTGGGCCTGTAATCGGAAGATCGCTGGTTCAAGCCCCGGTACTGACAACATCAAAAAATGTGGGTGGAAAAAGGTGAAACTGGAAGTGCCTTCATCTTCGCCTGTTTCAAACCCAAAACGACCCATCCAGTTCTGTGACCTTAAAAACATCTCCCCTGATGTTCTGTCTGCTGATCTTCACACCCTGAGCACTGTCAATCATCCTTCTTCAGATGACTCTGTGGATTACTACAACCAATCTCTTCGGGAGCTCCTGGACCTACACGACCCCTTGAAGACAAGACTGGTGTCTTTCTCGCGTTCAGCCCCCTGGTACACTGATGAGCTGCGCAAGATGAAGGCAACTGGCCGTGCTATTGAGAGACGTGTAAAATCATCTGGTCTCTCTGTGCATAAGCAGGCATATAAAGAACATCAGAAAGCGTACGCCTATTCTCTTAAAGAAGCACGCTCCAAATATTATTCTAACATCATCAACACCTGCCCTGGAAACTCTAAACAGCTCTTCTCCACAATAACTCGTCTGCTTAATCCCATTAAACAAACTCTTGAGGACTCTGCTCAAAAATGCGACCTGTTTCTTTCGTCTTTTAAAACCAAAGTTGACACTATCAGATCTCAGCTCCACAACCTCCCTGTTCTCAGTGTGCCACCTACCCGTCTGCATTCTGGGACCCTAAACAGCTTTGACGAAGTTGTTCAGAGTGAGGTGGAGGCCATCATCAAGAAAATGAAGCCTTCATCCTGCGCCCTGGATCCTTTCCCCTCGTCTCTCATAAAAACCAATCACTCTGCAATAGGCCCACTAATCACTCAAATAATAAATCAGTCTCTACAATCTGGTCATGTTCCACTGCCTCTAAAAACTGCCATCATTAGGCCTCTTCTGAAAAAATCTAATTTGGATCCAACATTTTTTCTAATTACCGCCCAATTTCACACCTCCCTTTTCTGTCTAAAGTGCTGGAAAAAGCTGTTGTTGCTCAGCTGCAGGACCACTTACAACAACACTCCCTGTATGAGAAGTTCCAGTCTGGATTCAGGGCAGTTCACAGTACAGAGACTGCATTGCTGAGGGTTACCAATGATGTCCTCTTGGCTGCTGATGGTACATCCAGACCGAACGCGATTTCAACTGCAAAAAAGCTCAACACGCACGCAAGTGGACGCACTTTGTGTCCAGACCAAAAAGCCAGAAGCGAAACTACCCAGAAAACTGCTGCGCAGGGTTGCCAGATAAAAATTAATTAATCATCTAGTACTGTTGCTTATTTTTTATTTTTTTTTACCCAAACTGTCATATTTGCTGCGTGAGGGTCTGATAAGATTAATAATGTGTTGAGTTTAGTGAACATTTGCACTGAAAAGGGGTAAAAATAAATAAATAAAAAAATAAAATTCATGTTTATCTGGCAACCCTGCTGCTGCGGGGGTGTGGGGGAGGAGCTTACCGGTGTACCGAGTCGTCACTGCACTCCGCGAGGTGAGGAGCTCTTTATTTCTGTCTCTGTGGAGCAGACTTGACTGGTTGTGAAGGAATTGTCGCGAACACACAGCTACAATGAGTTTCTCTTCCATATTCCATGACTCCGCGGGTTTTTTCTGTGTTCCACAAACAATACGTCACATGCGCAATGGTTTCCGCGTCACTGGTTTCCGCGTCACATAGGGACTCTCCCCCTGACCCCCTCTCTTCTCCCCCGACTCTCCCTGATTGGTTGACACACCAACCAATCGGGTAGAGTTTGAGCGGCGTTTGAAAGTTGAACGGCGAAATCTTCAGCATGTTGGAGGCGTGCTTTGGAGGTGGACGCGGGTTCACGTGCACGGAAATCGCTCTCTAGCACGCTCAACACGCACGCGACGTGACGCAAGACGCCAGGAGGCTGCTGGAGGTGCGTCCACCATAGACTTTGCATGTAAACTGGACGTTCCTGCAGTAGAAAACGCATTCGGTCTGGATTCACCATGACACTGGCTCTCCCTCCATCCTTGTCCTCCTTGACCTCACTGCAGCCTTCGACACTGTGGACCATAGTATCCTCCTCCACCATCTTCATGTGGAGGTCGGTCTCTGCGACACCGTCCTGGACTGGTTCAAATCTTTCCTCTCCAATAGGCTGGAATGTGTTAGTCTTGGCAACGCCACGTCCCAGACAGTCTGTGTCTCCTGTGGTGTCCCTCAGGGGTCGGTTCTGGGGCCCCTGCTGTTTTCCCTTTACATGCTGCCTTTAGGTCAAATTATTAATCAGTTCAACATTTCTTTTCACTGTTATGCCGACGATACACAGCTTTACATCAGGACTGGAGCATCCTCATCTTCCACCTTGTCATCTCCATCTTCACTCACTGCCCTCTCTGCCTGCCTGGAGGCAATTAGGGCATGGATGAATCAGAACTTTCTTCAATTAAACTGCTCCAAGACTGAGGCCATACTGATTGGCACCCCTCACCAGGTACAAACATCTCCTATAACAACACTTTCCTTTTCTGGACAAGACATCCCCCTCTCCACCTCTGTTACTAATCTTGGAATAAAAATGGACTCCAATCTTACATTTGAAAATCACATTAAGCTTCTGTTTAAAACTTGCTTCTTCCATCTTCGAAACATCTCCAGACTTCGCCCATCCCTAACTTTTTCCGATGCTGAGAAGCTCGTCCATGCTTTTGTCTCCTCCAGGCTCGACTACTGCAACTCCCTGTTTATTGGAATCCCTGGCAAAAACCTTCAGAAACTTCAATATATTCAAAACAGTGCAGCAAGGATCTTGTTGAGAGTTCGTAAATTTGAACATATTACGCCCATTCTCCATAACCTTCATTGGCTTCCTGTCGCCTACAGAATTCAGTACAAAACTGCTCTCATTACACATCAATGCTTACATGGAGCTTCACCAGATTATCTGAAGGATATTCTTATTCCATACTCATCCACCCGGTCGCTGCGGTCACAGAACAGTAATCTCCTTCACATTCCGAGAACCAAATTAAGGACCATGGGAGACCGGGCTTTCAGTGTGGCTGCCCCCCGCCTGTGGAACTCTCTTCCTGACTGTCTGAGAGCCCCACAGTCTGTGGTTGACTTTAAGAGCGGCTTGAAGACCTTTCTTTTCAACCGAGCATACTCTACCTCCTCATGATTCTACTTTTGATCTTAGTTGATACTGTTATTGATTTTACTTGTTTTACTTGTTTTATTGACATTTAATTCTGTTGCACTTTGTAGCACTTTGAGATTTTCATTAATGAAAAGTGCGTTATAAATTGAATTCATTATTATTATTATTATAAACACCCACACCTGCCTCCACCCTCATTCGCCCCACTCTGGCCCCCTGAGCAAGGCCCTTAACCCCCACCATCTGCTCCCTAAACAGGTCTCTCTTGAAAATGAGTTCTCGAGACTACCTGGATAAATAAAGGGTAAATGAAAAAAAAAATCAGGTAACTTAAATGGCAAATAAAGAGCAAATGTTTCTAAATTTTCAAGGATAGTTGTGTGTGATGATTGAACCTAAATCTCAAGATGCTTGAATAATCCCTGCCGCATGTGGACCAAAACATTACAGAGTTTGAATTTTAAGGCTGAAATCTTGTGTTCCACATATTTTGTTATTTCTAAAATCATTTTTCTCTCTCAAATAATGAAAAAAAAACAGACATTAACTAACAAAAAATAGTAGCTAGAAATAATTTTTCTCCAGTCATATTTTTAATTTGAACAAGATTTAGCCTACCAGAAAGCCTACACTTATCTTTGCAGGGAGTCTTCTTGTCCTGCTATCAGCTGCTTCCATCCTTCAATTATAAAAATTATAAATATATATATGATGTTTGGGTGGCTGACTGATACTTTGTATTTGTCAGGCTAACGTGAACATGACCAAATCTGTAGATTATGTCGGCGATTTAAAAAAACAAAAACAAAAATAATAATAAATAAATAAATAAAAAAAACTGTAGGCTATAACATCCCACACAAGAACAGGTTTATTTATTTAGTGGAGGTTTTATATACATTTATTTATCACCAGGAGCTGTCAATTAAAATGAAAGTTATAACCGTGACATAGTGTGTGGACTCGTTTTAGAGAAATCTAGATGCGCCTTGAAGATTGTCGGATCTGTCTCTCGGGTTGTGGTGCGCGGCGCACTGCGCGCTCCCGACACAGGGCGAACAGATTTTCATGGGGGAAGAGGAGCGGGGGATAATGATGGTTCTGCTCCATCTCCACTAACAGGTTTAAAAAAAAAATAAATAATAATAATAATGTCTTTTCCTGTCATCGAAAAATGACAGGAAATTCCTGTCATCGACGAAATTCGTCTCTGCATTTAACCCAACCACCACCAGGTGGTGCAGTGAGCAGCCAGAAAGCGCCCGGGGAGCTGGAGAATTAGGTGTAAACTCATAGACACCCCAAGGTGTGTAGTGGCCAGGGCGCGAACCCGCGTCCTTCGGGTCCCAAGTCGGAAGCCCTGCCACTACACCATCTTGGCCCATAAAAGCCTGTCAGTTTAGGCATTTTGTTTATTGTCTCTTTGTCACAATGCTCTTTTTCTGTTCTCTTCCTTCTTTTCTGCGCTCCGCTGTTCACTGACGCAGCGTCAGTGAATGACGCTCCTCCCCCAATGCGTAAGATGAGTCAAAGTGGACCAATAATAAGCAAGCATTCAAGATGGACGTTTGACTGAACAAATAACATTTTTCAATGGCGCTGTCAAAATCATCTTAGTCATTGGTTATATTCTGACACTATCCGTTCACAAAAAACATCCTTTGGGGGCGGGGAGAAGCGCCAGGGCCCCCGAAAAGCCGTGCTAAAATCCGGGCTTGTCTGTATGAGCAGATGAGCATGAATGAACACAGCAGCATGAAACAGATTTTTGTCAGCAGCAACATGAAACAGATCAGCAGCAACATGAAACAGATCAGCAGCAACATGATGTGATTTTTTTCAGTGATTATTCTGGTTATTTATTCATGAGTCTAACAGCTTCAGGGTGGAAGCTGTTCCTCAGTCTAATGGTTCTACACTTATTGCTCCTCAACCTCATTCCTGAGGGGAGTGAGGCATAAAGTGTGTGTGCTGGGTGAGTGGGGTCCTTCATGATGCAGATGGCCCTCTTCTTGCATCTGGAGGTGTAGATGTCTGTGATGGTGGGGAGACTGACTCTAACAGACTTCTGTGCAGCCTTCATTCTCTGTAGAGCTTTTCTTTCTGCAACTGTGCAGCCTCCAAGCCACACGTTGATGCTGTAGCACAGGATGCTCTCCACTGTGCACCTGTAGAAGGAGGTGAGGACTGAGCTTCTCAGACCAGCTCGTCTCAGCCCTC
>JBBPBX010011023.1:42942-56784 GCA_038048925.1 Garcialebias charrua | reverse complement strand
GGTCTGCTAGCTCACAAGCTAGCTTATACAGAGCATCGTAAGATGTATGTAGGTCCCTCAAAAACTCTCGAACTTTATTTTACTCATCTATAATTTCTGATAACCCTGGTAACTCCAAAATACTTTTTTCAACCATCACTCACCTCCTTCAGCCACGTACAACCTCACTCACTGACTCCACTAATGATCTTTGTAATAAATTTATCTCCTTTTTCCAAAACAAGATCCAAAAAATCAGAGCAGCCATCACCTCTTCACCCCCTGTCACAAATGACCTGTTGGTCACTGCAGACCGTGGTTCCTCCTCTCTCCTTATTCTCCTTGATCTTTCGGCAGCCTTTGATACGGTTGATCATTACATTCTGCTCCAACGCTTACAGCAGTTTGCAGGACTTACTGGCACTGCCCTGGAGTGGTTCCGATCATACCTGACAGACAGAACAGAGTCTGTCTCCATCGGGCGTGCCAAGTCATTGAGCCATCCTGTTTCTTGTGGTGTGCCCCAGGGATCAATTCTGGGACCCCTCCTTTTCAACCTATACATGGTACCACTTGGGTGTATTATCAGCAGCTATGGGGTCTCATTCCATTGCTATGCTGATGATACTCAGCTGTATCTTAAACTGGGTAGCAATGTGTCTGAGACCCCATCTACATCATCTTCTTCAGCTTCTCCATTTTCTCCACTTTCTTCTCTTTCCACACTCACAGCGTGTCTGGAGGAGATAAAGGCATGGATGCGGCAAAATTTCCTTCACCTTAACAGTTCAAAAACAGAAGCAATTCAAATTGGTACATCACATCAAATTCAACAACAAAAAATCCTCAGTATCACTTTTTCTGGCCAGAACATCTCTCTTTCCAATACAGTCACCAATCTTGGTGTTATTTTTGATCCACAACTCACCTTTGAAAGCCATATAAAGCATATCTGTAAAACTTCTTTTTTTCATCTTCGAAATATTGCAAAGCTTCGGTCTACACTGTCCTTCACTGATGCAGAAAAGCTCGTCCATGCCTTTGTCTCCTCCAGACTGGATTACTGCAATGCACTTCTCTTCGGGATTCCTGGCAAGAACATACAAAAACTACAGTATGTCCAAAACAGCGCTGCCAGGGTCCTGATGAGAGTGCGTAAGTATGAACACATCACTCCTGTACTGCGTTCACTACACTGGCTTCCTGTTTCTGCCCGGATCACGTACAAAATTTATCTGCTCACCTTCCAGTGCCTGTACGGTAATGCACCATCGTATTTAAAAGAACTTCTCACTCCTCACTGTCCTTCCCGCACTCTCCGCTCTTCCAACACCCATCTTCTTCTCACTCCCAGGTCTCGCACTGTGGAATGCCCTGCCCTCATATCTGAGAGCCCCACAGACCGTGACATGTTTTAAAAAAGGTCTTAAAACCTTTCTTTTTATCCAGTTTTTTAAATAATTAATTGTGCTTTTGTTTTTTATTGCACCCAGTTTTTTGAGTATTTTATCTGCATTTTGTGAATTTTAAGTTTTTGATGCAATCATCTGTGAGGCTCCATCCTCTTGGTTGTTCCTCTTCTTTGTTGCATTTATGGTTGATTTTTATCTTGATTTTATTTTTCATTGTAGTACTTTGAGATCTGTTTGATGTAAAGTGCGTTATAAATAAAAGTTATTATTATTATTATTATTATTATTCAGACTTACTTATTTATCACTTGATTTATCACGCGATCTCACAATTCCCACGCATGCGTCTCGGAGCAGCGCATCCATGTGGACCTGAGCTGAGCTGAGGAAGTGGAAACTGGACTCGCTCAGCTGCGACCTGCGGAGCGGGGCGGAGCCGGACCGCATGTAGTGTATTTTTGGCGTTACAGGTTTTGCTGGAGGATGTGGGCGTGGCGGCGTGACAAATTCAAAAGTGACGCGTTGTAATACGCTTGACTCTAAATTCCACAGATTTGAACCGAGGTGAACCAAAATCACTATGATCGATCATTATCCACCCCGTGAACAGGAATCTGTAAGCTATGCACCATAACTCACGTTCCCTGAAGGAAGGAAATGAGATGCAACACATTGACTATGGGAATTGCACCGCCGCGCGGTTCACCTAAAGTAATACAATCACGCCTTGAACAAGGCAGGTGGGCGTCAGCAATGAGGCCCCACCCTCTTTGCATAAAAGGGGCTGACGCCCCACCTTCATTCTCAGGGTGCACTTCACCAAGCTTGGGCATTGAAAGGGCAAACATGTGTTGCACCTCGTTCCCTTCCTTCAGGGAACGTGAGTTATGGTGCATTACTTTCAGTTCCCTTTTCAGTCAGTACACTTGGTACAACACTTTGACTATGGGAACGTAATTCATTCACGCCCTGGAAATGCTCTGGAAACGCATGCTTGTGAGAACGTATGCCTTAGACTGCAGGCGTTTTAGCTGTCCTCTACTCTGTGGTAGAGAGGACAGTTTGAGTGACATCACATGCTATGACATCCAAACTGTAGTGTTTTGCAAACGTCTTTGAAGATGCCCAGTTGGCAGTAGCACATATGTCTGCCACTGACACACCCTTGAAAAGGGCCCATGAGGCAGCCAGGCATAGAGTGGAATAAGCATGTACCCCAGAGGGCACCTGCTGACCTTTGCTACTGTACGCCCTCTTTATGGCCTCAGTCACCTAATGTGAGAGGCGCTATTTTGACAGGGCTCTGCCATCAGCTGGATTAGCAAAACACATAAACAGTTGGTTTGTTTTTCTACAAACTGACAGTTCTTTCAATGTAAGCACTTAGGGCCTTGACAGGGCAGAGTGCGTTCAACCTCCTCTGTCCTTCGGTCAGGACAAGAGGAGGAAATGTTGACAGTTCAAAGTCTGTACTTCTGGGATTTAGAGTTGGAACCTTTGGAACATATGCAAGATTTGGACGCAGGGTGACCTTTGACCCATCAGAGGCAAACCTGGTACACATTGGATGCACAGATAAAGCATGGAGGTCATCCATATGTTTAGCTGAGCAAAGAGCTAAGAGCAAAGCAGTTTTATAAGATAACAAATCTATCTTAATGCTGCTATTAGGCTCAAATGGAGGCTCGCACAGAGCATCCAGGACTAACTGGAGGTCCCAATCAGGGGCCAGAGTCCTGCTGGGGGGCCTTTTCTCAGTACGCCCTTCATGAAACGTATCATGAGAGGGTGGGCACCGGGTGTTTTACCTCCCCAGCCTTCATGACATGCTGAGAAGGCTGACAGGAAGACCTTAATGGTGGAGAAAGAGCGGCCCTTCTCTAGCAGGTCTTTTAGAAAAGTGAGGAACTGGACCAGGTCACAGGAATATGAGATAATATTATTCTCTAGACACCAGGCCTCAAAAACACACCATTTGCGAGCGTAGAGAGTCTGAGTTGACTGAGCTCTCGCTCCCTGAATCGTGTTTATGACGTTACCGGGGAGGCCGGAGGCCATCAGCCGGTTCCTCTCAGCGGCCAAGCCCAAAGTTGCCATAATTCTGGACATAGGTAAAGGAGTTACCAGTGGGCCTGAGTCAGCAGGTCCCTGTAGGGGGGCAGCTGCCATGGTGTCCCTGACAACAGTGAGATCACTTCCGAGAACCATGGTTGCTGTGGCCATCTGGGAGCTATGAGTATCAGGGAGAGAGCTCCCCTGCGTACACGTTCCAGCGTCGCCTGAATCAGGGGGACGGGGGAAATGCATAATATAGCGCCCTTGCTGGCCAGTTGTGTGCCAGAGTGTTTGTTCCCAGGGGTGAGTTTGTTTCCCTTATCGAATGATACAGGACGCAGTGAGTGCTGCTGCTACAGGCGAACAGATCTACGGATGCCCGTCCGTATTATGTCCAGATCTGGTCCACGATCTACGGGTTCAGCCTCCACTCTGAGGAGAGTAGGGGCCCTCTGGAGAGGGTGTCTGCCCCATGGTTTAGCTCTCCCGGGATGTATGTCACTCTCAGCAACAATATTCAGGAGCTACACCACGTGAGCAGCTTGTGTGTTAAGCTGAGGAGGAGTCGGGACCTTGTCCCCCCTTCTCTGTTGATGAAGGACACTGTTGTTCAGTTTTCCGATTTTATCAGGACATGTTGTTGTACAACCAACCCCTTTCTGTAAAAGTGCTTCAGGGACAAAAACATTACTTTCAGTTCTAGGAAATTTATGTAAAGCTTTGCCTCCTGCTGTTTCCAGACCCCTTGGGCATGCTGGTTCCTACAGAGACCTCCCCTTCATGTTTTTGATGTGTCTGTGGTGACCAGAACTCGAGACAGCACTCGTCCCAGCATGACGCCTGTCCTGAACACTGAAGGGACCCTCCAGGGCTCCAGAGCCTTCATGCACTCTGTATTGATCAGTTTCCCCCCTGTCCATCTGGGAGGGGCAGGATCCATTTGTTTGTTGAGCCATTTTTGTAGAGGGTGCATTTCTAATAATGCATGAGGCACGTAGACAATGGCTGCTGCCAGGAGGCCCAGGAGACGCTGGCACAGTTTGAGGGACGCTCTCTGGCCCAGCTGAAAACGTGCCAGGCAGAGGTGGATGGATGAAACCCGTGCCTCCGAGAGTCTTGCTCTGTACCGATTGGAGTTGAGTTGTACTCCCCAAAATACGGTAATCTGAGATAGGGTCAGATTGCTCTTCTCCAGGTTTATAATGAAACCTAGAGCTTCCAGGTGAGACATCACCGTCTGTGCGTGCTGCTACGCTTGGGCCCTGTCGTGTCCAAGGATGAGCAGGTTGTCTTAATAATTCAAAACTCTGACCCCTTGACCCCTCAGCGGGGTCAAGGCCACGTCCAGGCATTTCGTGAATGATCTGGGGGCGGTTTTTAATCCGAAAGGGAGTGCCAAAAACTCGAACGCCGTGCCTTCAAAGGCAAAGCCGAGATATTTTCTGTGTCGGGACAGGATGGTCACATGGAAAAAAGCATCTTTGAGATCCATTGTGCAGAAGTAATCTCTCGGTCTTAAGTCAAAGTCAAAGTCAACTTTATTGTCAGAACTGCAATATGTGCAGGACATACACAGGACCGAAATTGCTTTTCTCTCAGTCCCTCGGTGTAACAGTAACCATCTAAACACTAAACACTAAAACATTTAATAAACATAAGCATAAAATAGTAAAAGTGTAACACTGTCCTGAGTTTTTTCATAATAGTATAAAAGTATGAAAATTTACACCAACACTGAAACACCAAACACCCCTGAAACACCAAACACCCAATGAACATAAGCATAAAATGAAATAATAAAAGTGTAATATGCTGGTGAAGATTCTCAGTCGTCCAGGACATGATAAAATCAAAAAAGGCGTTCAATACAGAACAACTGGACTTTATTTGTAACAAACAAGACGTTTCGCTTCTCATCCGAAAAGCTTTATCAATTGAGTTAGGAGACAGTGAGGGGGAGCAGTTATAACAGGACAAACCATTGACACGCACCAACATATGTAAATTGGAAACTAACACCCCCACATATTTGGGATAACACGTACCTGTGACCCATTCAAAGTTCAGTGTGTGAAAACAGAGCTTACAGAACACACACACACATCCTACTGTATGTGAAATGACAAGTCACACTTCACCCATTGATAACAGGGACCTGTCAAAGTCTTTGTTGGTCTAATTCACAAACAAGGCTCCTCTGTTCTCATCAGGTGTGAGACGCCTGGGCACCAAGTCCAGGGCTGCAAAAAGTGTAATACTGTCCTGAGTTTTTGCATAGTAGTATAAAAAGTATAAAAAGTATATCTATAAAATAAACTGAAGGTTCTAGCATTGACATTTGCAAAGAGTGGCACAGCAGCATATAAGTTAATGTACACAGTATATGAATTACCGACTGAATTACCTGTCGCACTGTGAGCATCCTGAATTTGTATGTTTTTATCTTTTTGTTCAGATTCCTGAGATCTAGGATAGGCCGCAAGCCTTGGTCCCATTTTGGCACCAGAAAATATTTGCTATTATGGCCCTTGTTCACATTGTGAGCTGGGACAACATTTATCGCTCCTTTCTGTAACATTGTGGAGACCTCGTCCCTCAGAACGTGGACACGGTCTGGGCTTATGGTGGGCACCAGCACCCCCGTGAAAGGAGGTGGCCGCTTGTGGAACTGCAGCCCGAGGCCCCGACTGACAGTGAACATGACCCACGTGCTTGGACCACATGCACTCCAGGCCTGAGCATGTACGCCCAGCTTGTAAGGCATGTGTATTCTGGGATGTGTGTGTTTCGAGGGAGCGGGAGGGGGGAGAGTGGCCCCCACCCGCTCGCCCTTTGACGAACTGACCTGTACACCAGCAGCAGCCAGAGAGTCTACCTGTGGCAGACAGACTCCTGACCTCCTGCCGTGGCTCATTGTCTGACCTGACAATTGGTGCCTCATGAGGGAGGAGGGGTGATGACCCAGTCCCTTTATTGACACTGTTTTCATAAAAATGGTGCTGTTTTTTTTTAGTCAAGACACAGGGCATGATGTGCTTTTCAAACTGTATTTTCGTGTTTTAAAGAGGAACTAGTCTTTGTTACACACACAGCTGAGTTATGTTTTGTACATACACAATTTTCACCAGCTTTTTGCTGCATTTCACACATAAAGTCTGGATTTAAAAGATCGGTTTCCCATTTTTCCACGTGGGTGAGAGAACCTGTAAAATTGTGAAGCAGTCCTACTGCGTCAGGCCGACTTCTGCCTTCAGTCCCGGTTTGTCGAGGATGACCTCGATGGAGCCGCCTGGCGGGGAACGAACCTGTTCCTCGCCCAAGCCTGGCCAGTCTGGGGCAGTCCTGTTGCAGGTCTCGGCCATTGCTCTATGTTGAGTGCTGGCCTCTTTTGCTGGGGACGGCGTGTGGCTGAGTGGTGTCTAGACTGCGTGCCCCTGTTTCTACTGGCGTCTCTGGGAGGCACCAACGTTTTTCACGGCATCCCCTCTCGCAGGATTTCAGCCTGTTTCCGCCTTTGTTATAGTCTACTCAAAATTTGTTCCAGATTTCCCCCGAAGAGTCCCGTGGACTCGATCGGGTGGTGGAGGAATGGGCTCCGCTGACCCTCCGGTAGGTCCGTCAAGGTTAGCCACAAATGGCATGAGCGATGACAATCTCGGCAAAACTTCTCCCCTGAGTGATGGTCGCTGTCCCCATCAGGCGGAGGACAAAGTCTGTCGCCTTGCGGGCTTCCTACAGAACCTCGGCTGCTTTCTTTTTGTTTATAGTCTGCTGGAGCTCCTGCAGTTTTTCTGCCAAGTATGCCTGCATCATGGCCAAAGCATTCATGGTACGGACCGCGAGGCCATGATCTCCGTAACACTTTTCGAGCTGGGAGGCCGACACGCGGTTGGCCTTGCTAGGCAGAGAAATGTAGAAGCACTAGACTGAGGAACATGTAGAACCACTAGACTGAGGAACAGCTTCTACCCTGAGGCTGTCAGACTCATGAATAAATAAATAATAAGAATAAACACTGCAAAATGTCACATCATGTTGATACTGATCTGTTTCTTGTTGCTGCGTTCATCTGTGACCATCTGCTCATAATGACTCATGTTCGTGCTGCTGTTTATAATGATGTTTTTCTACTACATTAGGGCTTAGTGTATTACTAGCTGATGTCTCTCTTAGTTAATCCTAGATGTTATTATTGTTTTTCTCTTGCATTTGTTGTTGGATGTAACTGGGACCCTGTGTACATAATCTCGTTTTCAACACATGTACTACATGCGGTGCAAATGACAATAAATTCTCTCTGACTCTGACTCTGACTCAGAGTAGGCCTGGAGCCCGATGTTTTGGGGGCTAAGTGGGCCGTCAGCGTGTCCTCCATCTGTGGGATGTTGGCCATTCCTGCAGCCTCCATGCCAGCAAGGTAGAGGAACTGGGAGAGAGGTAAAGTCATTGGAGCCCTGGGTTCAGCCCAGGTGCGAGTCAGCTCGGTCTGGAAGTCGGGAAAAATCGGGATCCTGTGCCTCGTGGCCGACTGCTGCTTGGCGAAGAAGTAGTTCCCCGCCAACCTCGTTACCTGTTGTCGAGGTAGGGGTTCTGGCCAGTTGATCCACAACGTGGCCGCTGCTCTGCGACACAGCTCGAACAGAGCGGGGACAGAGACATCAGTCTCTGAATGAGCTGTTGTTGGGTTTTGGGAGAAGTCTTCGTCTTCTCCTTCGTCCTTGTTTTCAGCATCGTTGTCCGATATTTCACCAGAGGCTGTTAGCAAGAGCTCGTCTGTGCGTAACATGTCCCTTGTGTCGAACTCGGCGGTGGAGTCCCTCACATGGGCCACCATGTCCATGCTGTCCCCCCAGTCAGCGTGGCTGCTGTCCTCCAGCTCGATGGCCTCAAGCTCCATGGTGGGAGTGAGCTCCTCGGTGAGGTCTGGTTCTCGTGCCTCCGTGGAGCTGCCCATGGCTTTGACCATGACGTCCATGCGTCGCAATCTCATGGCCTCACGTATCTGGATGCAGTGAGGGTAGGACTCGAGGGAATCCAGCGCTGTTTTAGCATGAATCATCTCTAGGCAAACCGGACAGGCCTTGTGGGTGTCTGCCGCCGAAAGGGAGTAGCCTCAACCGCTAGGGCAGGCTCGGGAGCCGGGGCTCGTTGACCTGCTGGTTTTCTTCGGATTTTTAGACGTTCTCTTTCCCTTCTCGGGAGCCATGGCTAAGAAGGGTTGTAGCTTGTTAGCTGTCTGCTAACGCGGTCCGAAGACGTCCTCTCGTCGAGCCGCTCTCGTCGGCTAGCTTGCTAGCTTCGTTAGCTAGGTAGCATGTGACGTAGTTAGCGTCGTCGAGCAGAGCTGCGAAGAGAGCAGAAGAAAAAACCTCGAGGTTAAATAAAAGGTACTGGGCTAGCTTTCGCTAACCCAGTTGTACGCAGGAAATTTCTCTGTTGCGCCCAGCGTAGGGAGCGAGCTCACCTCCAGTCAAGTGATGTAGTCACAGAGTCCCACGAAGTTCAGGTGTAAGCAAGGTGAAGGGCAAAACGAGAGAATGAAAGTGGGGTGTAAGCCCCTTTTATACAAAGAGGGCGGGGCCTCATTGCTGACGCTGACGCCCACCTGCCTTGTTCAAGGCGTGATTGTATTACTTCAGGTGAACTGCACGGCGGCGTAATTCCTATAGTCAATGTGTTGCACCGAGTGTACTGACTGAAAAGGGAACCATGATAAGTGGCCAATTGCCTCCACAGCGCCCCATTTTCTTTCTACAGTTATATCTCAGTGACACATCATCCGATCTGCACCAGATTTATTGTGCATCATCAGTGATTACTTCTAGACACATTGATTTTGTGGTTTAACATAATGACTCCAGTGCGCCCCTTAGATTAGTCAAACTGTTATATCTCAGTGATATATCATCTGACATGCACCACATTTATTGTATATGATCAGTGAGCACTTCTACACACATTTCTATTGTTATTTAACTTTTGACTCCAGTGCGCCCCCTAAATTATTCCAACAGTTATAGCTCAGTGAACTTTCATCCAATATATACCAGATTCATTGTGCATGATCACTGACCACTGCTAGACACATTCGTATTGTTGTTTAACATTTCACTCCAGTGTGCCCCTAGATTATTCTAACAGTTATATCACAGTTATATATATAACCCGATATGTGCCAGATTTATTGTGCATCATCAGTGAACACTTCTAGACACATTGGTGTGGTTCTTTAACATTTGAATCAAGTGCGACCCCTTGATTAATCCAACAGTTATATCTCAATGATACATCATCCGATCAGCACCCGATTTTTTGTGTCATCAATGAGCACTTGTATACATGTATACAGTGGTACTGTTCTTTAACATTTGACTCCAGTGCACCCCCTATATTAATCCAAAAGTTATATCCCAGTGATACATCATCTGATCTGCACCTGATGTTTGGTGCTTCATCAATGACCACTTATAGACAAATTGTTTTGTTGATTCATGACATCACTTAAGCCCCACCCACTCAGACAAGAAACTGATGATTATTGGGTGACTCTTCCAGCTTCACCCTGTGTAAGATATAAGACTGAAACTGTATTTACAAACTGTTGAATACCACACGTGACATGTTGAAAAGCATAAAAGAAGTGTTCATCAAACATTCGCCACAAAACCGGAAGTCACAATAACTCCTGTCTTGAAGGTCAGTGTAGGTGCCCAGAGGAGATTTGTGAGCTGGGACTCCTGACAGGGTGTAAAGTTTTCTGTTCACTATAATCAAAGGCTCTGAGATTGATACAAAATGTTGAATATCCAGAAGGGACTGGTGATTGTACACAAAACAGAGAAAAAACAAAAAACAAAAACCAAGGTGCTTTCTTAGGAAAATATGAAACAATATGATATGTAATATAAGATGGAGCTAAGTTTTTCAGAGCTTTGTATGTTAGAAGTAAGATTTTGAATTATACTCGGAATTTGATAAGGAGCCATTGGAGAGCAGCTAAAACTGGAGAAATATGATTGCTCACATCAACTCTCATTAAAACTCTGGCAGCAGCATTTTGGTTCTGTTGAATACTTTTTTTATTTAGCGTACCATTTGACATTCATTTAGCGTATATATTAATATATAGCTTAGATCCTTCTATATTTTTTATTTTTACACTTTATATTTTTGCTATTGTTGGATGTAATGGGACCCTGTGTATATAATTTTGTCCCACCTCATGTACTATATGTGGTGAGAACGACAAAAAACCTAGTTGAACTTGAATGTGTAATGTTTGCATCAAATTTTGGGCTTCCTTTAATACACAAGGTTGTTTAAGGATGACAATTTCTAAATAAATAGAACTCCCAAATTGTCTCCTGAGAATCAAAATTGGACTTTGTCTCCGGGCCTCTGGAAGTCTGTCTGAACCTTTTATGCTCTGACACTGTAGCTCAAAATATACCTGTCCTACTCTGTTAAATCAATACTGTATTACAAACACAGACACAACAAATGCATAAAATGAATGTGACATTCACGTTCTGATGTTTGTCAGCACTGTCATTTTGGTTTTAGTAGTTGTATTTGTTTCTTTTTTAATTGCAATAAATTTGATGCAGTCAAATCCAAATGTACAAAGCCTGATCATAATATTATTTATTAGAAGATACACATTTTTTTCTTTTTCTTTGGGTAGTCAGTGGTTTGTGTTTTCACTGAGTTCAAAACACTTCTGAGTTGTATCAATTTATTGATAATTTGTTTAATTAGGATAGAGCTGTTTATACTCAAGTATGAGAATGTTGATGCACCCTGATAAAAAAGCAACTTTAATAAAATGTACACGATAGAAGGTGAGCCTGTAATCAGAAGATTGCTGGTTCAACTCCCAGTACTGACAACATCAAAATGTGAGTGGGAAAGGTAAACCATCCTCACCAGCCTCCACCCTCATTTGCCCCACTCCTTGACCTGGGGCCTCATGTATCAACCGTGCGTGCGCACAAAAACCTTGCTTACGTCACTATCCACGCAAAACCCCGTATGTATCAAAACTGAACTGAACGTGAATATGTGCGCATCCAGGTACATTTCCACGCCAGCCCCAGAGCAGGCGTACGCACGTTTCTGTGGTTCTTGTTCCTTTGGCGACACTTACAGGTGATTCAGAGAAACTGAAGCCCCACAGTCTGTGGTTGACTTTAAGAGCGGCTTGAAGACCTTTCTTTTCAACCGAGCATACTCTACTCCTCATGATTCTACTTTTGATCATAGCTGATACTGTTGTTGATTTTAATTGTTTATTAAATGTTTTATTGACATTTAATTCTGTTGCACCTTGTAGCACTTTGAGATTTTCATTAATGAAAAGTGCGTTATAAATTGAATTCATTATTATTATTATTATTATTATTATTATTATTATTATTATTAACTGTTCATGATGTGAAAATGATTAATATTCCCACCAAACACACGATTAACAAGTATTACATCCACATGACGCAGTTAAATAAAGCACGCGCAAAGTTGTGCCAAAAATAAATTCAACAGGAACGGATTCATTCAGCCTTACTGGAGGATATAATAGTGTAACACGCAGAGCATTTATTTATAAACAGATATAATTTTCTGATCTAGGATATGGCTTATCAGCCGTTTTCAGAAATAATCATTTTTCAGTTTGGCACTGCTGCGCTCTGGACACGCGTGCACATGCAGAAGCAGCGATCAAACTGTTCCCGAGCTATGAGGGAGCTGCAGGCCGATCAGGGCAGTCCAGTCCACACAAAGCCTGATCAATGGAATGTCTCATCCATATGATTCCAAAGGCTGAGTGGTCGCGCTTTGGAGCGCGCGCGCACCCTCGCCGGTTACACGGCAGCTGGAGGTGATTCATGATCTGCGTTTATTGTAGATTTCTCCAAAATGACACGTGAAAGTACACCATATATAACTTGTTGGAGAGTAAAGGCTTCACAGACAAACAGATTGCGCACAAGGCTGTGGCGCGCGCAGCGTTTGGAGACTCCAACATCACGTCATGTCATGAAAACTCTCCACTGAGACGCACAGACCCGTTTCTTCATGTCATCTATTAAATAAACAAAGATCTATGTTCTACCAAACATCCAAGTTCCACTGTGTTTACAGTAATTATGGTAATAAACTCGTGCGCAAAGTTAATATTTTCACTCAGAATGAATGGATGAGCCGTTGCGCACCAAAGCAGGGTGGGCGCACACACTAATACCGACACACAATCACTCGTTCTTTGCGTGATGAACACATTTTATTACTATTCTTACTTAGGATTATTTTCCTCACTCATATTATATTAAATTCATTATTTTCCTGAATCTAGAAATGATTTCTGATCGCGCAGGGATCAAACAAACATGTCCTTCACACATGCAGGAAGTAATTTGCATCTGTTTAACATATGTAAATGAAGGCGTGTCAGGGGAGGTGTCTCACGTGCGCTCAGTTCCACGTTAATTGTGATGTACAAAAGGAATGTGCGTGGATTCCGGTGTACGCACAGTTTGATACATCTGGATTTTTTTGTGCGTACACACTTTTCTGGATTTGACCGTACGTCACTTTTCAGTAGGAAATCCACGCAAGTCTTTGTACATGAGGCCCCAGGGCCCTTAAACCCCCACAATCTGCTCCCCCGGACGCCCTAGTAGAATTTACCTCAGCAGAAGTGGGTCTTCAGGGTACGGATCCCCTGCCATAAATGAGGGACTACTGTACCTATTCGCCCAAAATTGCTCAGTTTATGATTTACATAAATACTGCTACATTAACCAAAATAAATCAAGTATATATATCAAAATGTGACACAACATGGTTTACAATTTTCAACATTTTAAAAAGCATACAAATTGTAAGGTGGAGGGGAGGGTGTCAAGGACTGGTATTAGATTTTTTTTTTATTATTAAATTAAATGCTTAACGTTTTTTTATACACCCTGTATAATCAGCGTGTTGCTATTCTCCCACATGGCAAATGGTGACACACCCGCTGAAGCACGGTGAGCCCGGGTGCAAGCACTGATCCCAACTGAGCAAGCAACACCTCATCTATGAGCCCCTCTCCATCTCAAAGCGCTCACAGGTGGTCTGGATGACAGAGACACTCTGCAAACAAACCATGCATGCAAACAGCTGCCACTGATCCGGCTCTGGATAACAAACCTCTCGCACCACTCCCCCTGAACTTCCCATGACTTCTGCATCTAAAATTGTAACATTGTATTACTTTGTAAAATGTTAATGTTTTTGAAATGTCATCATCTTAAAGACATGCGTCCAACTTGTGCGTGAGACTAAAGTCTTTGTTCGTTTGTGAGAGAGAGAGAGAGACAGAGAGAGAGAGAGAGAGAGAGAGGGAGAGACAGAG
>JBBPBX010011023.1:0-14779 GCA_038048925.1 Garcialebias charrua | reverse complement strand
CGCCAGCTCGTAAGTCCGGAACCTCGTAGGTCAGAGCGCTCGTAAGTCGGGGACTACCTGTACAGTACTGTACATGTATATGGTGCAGCATTTATGTATGTTACGACTTACGTTGAAATTCGACTTACGACAGAGCGTAGGAACGGATCTCCATCGTAAGTCGGGGACTACCTGTACTTGATTATTCCAAAAGAAATAACAATATGCAACAGTTAGCTGCTGACTGCTTCCAAATAACAATATAGTTTTATGTAAATGACTGTAGGTTGTAAATTCTATGTAAAGATAAGATGAAAAGGTTCATGTGAATAATTTTCACATAAACTGTCATCCACATTGCTTTTGGCCCAGTAGGACCAGCCATTAGCTCATCAGTCTGGTCAGAATTGAACCATTTCTCCAACCAGAAGAAATTCAAAGAGCTATCTACCACACGTAATATACTAACCGTTCGTGACCCTTCCACAAAATCTCACTTCAGAAGGTTTGAACTGTCACTTTAACCCCCAGTCTGTCCTAGAGGATGGTTCTACGGCCAGCTGAGGCCGAAGCTCGGCCAAGCAGCCTCCTACACGTCTCACCAGGGAGAGTCCAAGCACTGCTGTCATCCCAGCCAGCCAATTCAGTCTGCGGGCCATAAATCAGCCTGGAGGCTTGGCTCCTGCGGGAGCAGCAAGATGAAGTGTGATGGTCTTGTTTTTACAAACAGTAGAGGGGCACCCTTGCCGTGCCACGTAAGCCATCATTCTCTGCACAGCACCGAGTTCTCTTCTTCTCCCTACAGCATCTGGCTCAGTCACATCACGCTATATCCCACCCCCACACCCCGAAACCCCCAGATTCATCCCTCACAGCTCCAAGCACAAGGCCATCCTTTATGCCTCTCCTCCTTCTGTCCTCCTCTCCTATCTAATCACTGCTGCCACCTCACGTATATTGATGTAATTAAATGAATCCTTCACAGAGGAAAAAAAAAATCACTTTCTCACATTTTGGCTTGTCTGACCTGAATTTTTCAAGCCTTTTCAATCAAATATAGATTATAAGGAATATTAGACACACTGGGGAGCTTTGTTAGGATTGTTATATGGTTGATGGAGCCAGGGGTTCATGTGGTACTTGTTCTATTTCCAAGAATTAGCAGCAGTCAGTCAATCAAGAACAAATTCACTGACTTGTGTGTCTATGGCTGTGCAAAGCTTCTTGTAAGTTTGAAGTTTGATTAATTTATTCATTTCAAATTTAAAACACAAAAGAACAAAAAATATTTACAGAATGATACAGAAAAATAAAGAACACATTTAAAATGAAAGGAGGCAGAAGAAGATAATCTTATAATATCTGCCCCTTTTAAAAAACAAAATTCCATTTAAACAATCAATTCAAGCAAAATTTATCCATAAACCATATTTATAACTCATAATAATATAACTAATTTATAGACATTTTAAATATATAACATTCACACATAACTTTTCAACAAACTACAGTATTCTTAATCATTTTCTTAAATACAGATATTGACTGTGCAACTTTAACATCATATTCCAATCCATTCCATATACCAATTCCATGTATTAAAGTAAAATTACCCTTTAAACTTGTTCTATATTGTGGTTTAACAAAAATATCTGTACCGGTACTCTTTAAATTACAACAACTTGTCCTCTTTACAAAAAGCTTTTGAATATTTGAAGGTAGAGTGTTATTTTGTGCTTTATACATTAGTAAAAAAAAAAACATTATAGTCCACCAAATCATAAAATCCCAGTAACTTCAATTTATAAAACAATACACCAGTGAGTAAGTAAGCATCACTTAAACCAGCATGTCTTTGTTCTCCCAGAAGATGGTCTGAGGAAGTTGCTTTTTTTCTTCTAAGTACACATCAATAATCATTCTAAAGGCCAGCAACAGATCAAGCCAAGTTCGACAAATGTTTACTTCGACTGAACACTCCTCCCTTCGCCCTGCTGTTCACCCATACAGCACAGCCAGTGCATTGTGTAATGGTGTCCTGGTGTAAAGAATGAATTTCCAAACTGGTGTTGACAAACTATGCACTGGCTTCTAAATTGGTACAAACAGCATCTGCTTAACAGCTGTGTAACAGCAGCGAGAGGGGAGAAAGGAAAAAAAAAAAAGCAATTGCTGTGCTGTTTATAAATCACTGTGTCATCGCGGAGCTCTGTTTTGTTCAAGAGCAGGACCACTAGCCAATGGTCGGCTTGATGTTGTGGAAACAATGCGAGTGGGTTGTCATGATGACATACGTGGGTGGTCTGGTTTCAGTGCCCTGGAAACAAATAGTATTTCGCTGAGAGGATTCTCTCACCTTGATGCACTCTCCTTTCATCCCGCCTTGCTCCTAAGGGTCACGGTGTTCAAGGAACAGAGTTTAAACAACCTTAAGCATCACCTTTGACTTCTATAAATTTATCTGAAACACTTGGAGGTGAAGGGTTCACTGTGGCAAACTTCTATGGTATCTGTTCTTGAACCAGTCCGCACTATAATTCATTCAGTTTTTTTCATACATTACACAAGCCAGTGACCATCTAACTCTCTCAGCAGGCACTCTGAACTAGATTTAACCCAGGCAGAAAGGCAGAAAGAGTTAAGCATGGCTGAACAAGGCTAAACTGTGTTAAAGAGGTAGCAGAGAGGTTCACAGCAAAGGCACCAGCATCAATACAATGCATGTTTGTGGCGACAAAAACATCAGAAAGCCTGTGGGACGGACAGTTTCATATCCGCTTGAAAAGTGCCCACTGTCGACAATGCTGCCAATCCAATAACTGCAGCGATTTCACAGAGAACGAGAAACACTTCCAGCGTGTATTCAGGACTGGACACTAAAATACAGCATCACTATGAAACAACAGTAACAATAAACCTTGAAAATATTTTCAAAATATTTCAGTTATACTGTATTGTTTTTTGCTTAGGCAGCACAGTGGGCAGTTGGTAGAGCTGCTTCCTCTCAGTGAGAAGGTCGCCAGTTTAAATACCAGCCAAGGACCTTTCTGGGTGGAGTTTGCATGTTCTCTTCATGCATGCGTGGGTTTTGTCCGGGTGGTTTACTCCAACAGACCAAAAACATGCATACATGTATTAGGCTGACTGGTAACTCTAAATTGTCCTTAGGTGAGAGTGAGAGAGTGAATGGTTGTTTCTCTAATTTGTCTCTATTGCCTCTTTTCCATTAGTACCGGTACAGCATGGTTCGACTTGGCTCGGAATGGTATGAGTTGTGTTTCCATTATACCTTCAGTAATGGGGTGGGTTCGGCTTGGAGCCCGCAGGTGCACGCAAGGTTGGGGCCCGGACCACGACCTTGTGTGCTCCTGCGGGTCGTCTGCACGGAGGATCTTCTGCTGTGACCAGCAGAGCTCGGAGATGGGGAGATGATCCAGTTGTTGTGAACGTTTCTCAAACAGCCAGTGACTCCACCCCCTGACCTATAAGTGACCGACAGTGTCCGGATGTGACGTTTTAAGGCCAGTACGGTACGGTTGGAACCCCAGAGAAATGGGTACTGAAAAAGGGACTGGTTGCTAGTGGAAAAGCCTTAGAACTGAGTCGAGTCAAAGCGTGCTGTACCATTACTAAAAAGTAAAAGGGCCATAAGTGGCCATGTGATGGACTTGCAACCAATCCAGGGTGTACCTCACCTCTTACACAGCATCTGCTGGGTATGGACACCAATGACACCAATGACCCCCGTGACCCGAAAAGGAAGAAGAGGGTAAAGATAATGGATGGATGATTTTACTTTAAATTAAAATTTAATACATTATGTATGAAATGTGGCTATGCAGTTGGATCAACACACAAAACTGCAGGAAAATTAAAATATAAATGAAATCTAGAACACCAAATATCCTAAATCAATCAGTAAATAGTGATAAGAATATTTTTCTTGGAAAAATAATGATGAGAGGAGGATTATAAAGCATAATTTAGCAGGTTTTTAATAAAACAAATGCATCCAAACTGTAAAGTTACTTGATTCCTACTACATCTCTGTCAATGAAACAAGACATCAGCTTAATAACTTTATTGTACCAAGTAAGATATTTAATTAGCCATATACAACATTTGGGAGGAAAAAACTAATTATTTAAGGAAGCAGCAGACAAGTTGAATATTTAAAACAGAAGCAGTTTTTAAACAGTATAAACATACAGTTATTATGGCATTACATATAAACATCTAAATAATGCTTTAACACTTTGAATAACATACTTTTACATTCTAAAAAAAAAAAGCCACTAGGGAGCACAGTGTATCTCTTGTGCAGGTCCCAAGCCCAGGTAAATGGTGAGGGTTGTGTCAGGAATGGCATCCAATGTAAAACACTTTTGCCCAAACTATAATGTGAGTTCATCAAAGTGAAACCATACCGGATCTGTCGAGGCCCTGTATAAGAAAATCAGACTCAGACACTGAATGGTTGAATTTTCGGCAGCTTTCGTCAAAACACGGCAAATGGGAGTTTCGCAACTATCTCTGTAGGGCTCTGGTTAATTGCTTTGTCACCTGGCGGGTTTGTTTACGGTCTTTGTTGGTCTCACACACTACAGGAAGCAACGCTGTTTATGTAAAAGAGATTCTCTTTTGTAAAACTGGCTTTGTTTCCTTATTCGTCTCCTGTGTGTCTGACTAGCAGGGTCAGGCCAACCTAGTGGCAATGCAATCCACATATGGTAATTTAAAAGCTCAGGTTGATAGCTTCAAACCCACACCTTCTCATTTCTTTGAATTGAGAAGCCAAACATGTGCAAACAACAGCATGTTTGCATCTCACACAGTATGGGCTAACATCAGGATACATAGAGGACAATTTCAGTTTAGAGATGTGAGCTCTAAGTAGGGATTCCCAGACTTTGCTCTCCCCAACCACATGAAACAGATCAGCAGTCACAAACATATCAGCAGCAACATGATGTGATTGATTTTGTCACAGTGGTTATTTTTTCATGAGTCTAACAGCCTCAGGGTAGAAGCTGTTCCTCAGTGTAGTGGTTCTACACTAAATGCTCCTCCGTCCTCAGCCTACTTTCTGAGGTGAGCGGTGCAAAAACTGTGTGTGTGCTGTGTGAGTTTTCATTCATTCAACCTTTATTTACAGTAGTTTCTGGTGTATAGGTCGCACCTGTGTATAGGTCGCATTGTCCAATTATCACCAATAGATTGGAAAAATCCCTACATAGGTCGCACTGGTGTATAGGTCGCACCTATGTTTAGCTCTGATGCAAATGTCTGCCACAGGAGTGCACAACAAGGCTTTTAAGAAGATTAACACTTAAAAACAATTATTTGTTTGATAAAAATTATAGCAAATATATGTCTGAGCTGAACTTTTCCTTAATAAATGAACATAATTGTGAAATGAGCTGGATTTAAACATTTGTTTTGCCGAAAGTGATAACAAGCCATATATAGGTCGCACCTGAGTATAGGTCGCAGGCCTTGAAAAAAACTATAAAAAGGTGCGACCTATACATCGGTAATACGGTATACAGGCTAACCTCGATGAGCCACGGGGACTCATTTACAAGAGAGACCTGTTTCACTCTAGTTTCACTCACACCCAGGGTCAATTCACCAATCAGCCTAATGCTGCGTTCCAGTTGTCCTCGGAGGTCGTAATTACGAGCTTCCGAGCAGTAAATATGAACTGGAACGCCCCCTCAGGTCGTAATTACAACTCGTGAACTCTGTGTAGCCGCACGGCACCCGAGATCTCCGAGATCATCGTTTCAAGATGGCTGCTCCTCGCATCAACAGTGAGTGAAAGAGTCACTTTTTACCCTTTTTCGCAGTTCTGTGTGGTTTACTCAACCGTAACTTCACATTAATGCATTCAGGCACTGTAGTTCTTTACAGTAATGATAATGATATGTTTAAACAGCCTCTGTGCGTCGACAACGGCTCGCTAAACGGGTGTGAGGCGGCATTGTTGTTGTTTAGCACAGTACTCGTTTTAGCTGTTCAGCGTTCATTGTTTATCATTAACTCAGTAACACATTTCGTACTTTACAGTCATTATTATACGATATGTTGCCTAATAATTAGAGGGTGTTTCTAAGCTGTTTGTGTTTTCTAAAGAGCATCGAACGTGATTGTTGTTGTGTTGATGATGTAGCTGCGTCGGAGACCTGCAACATGTTGTTCTTTGTTCACCTTTACATGTGTTTTTAGCTAGTAAACTAATGTTTTGCACCATAAACTGTTTTTAAAAGGTCTATCAATATTTATCTTGGCTTGTCAGGGTGGGAATCCAGTTTAACAGAATCAATTATTTAGTAAAAAAAAAAAGCAAAACTTGAAACCCAAACCATCCTGTTCATCCACAGCTGTGTGTGTCTGTGTGTGTGTGTTGGTGTGTGTGAGACAGTGAAAATAGAGCTTATTTATTATTGTGGGTTAGTTTTGTGAGTTACTGCTATGATGTGATTTGTTGTTAACCATGTGTATATTTCTTTGCAGTTTATGTGGACATGGATGCGAAGATGTTCCTGGACCCAAACAGACAAACCTGTTTCCCTGGTCCCTTGTTCCAGAGGAATGGTGACTCCTTGACATATTTTATGGATGAAAATCTAACTGTACACGTCCAGTTAGTGCAACTCAACGACTCTACAGCAGTATTGTATTCTCTGCATGTGCCAGCTGCTACTGGAAGTGTCTTTATGGGTCCAACATTCCTAATTATGATTTTTTTTGTAGTTAGTAATTTTGATTTAGTTTTAGCTGGTAGCTCATTTTACCGAGACCTCAGACCTACCTCAAATTGTACTTGTGCCTTGTTGTCAAACAGTACTTTATTAAAAACAATTTGAAATAACAAATGCACAAATTCTTCTGTCTTACTTCACAATAAGCGTGGTTTTTCATTAGAATAAAGGAAAGGAGGTAATGAAAAGAAACTATTTAGAATAAAAGTAAATTCATTGTAAAAGAGGAACACCTCTGGTATAAAAACACGACAATTTGTCATGATGCACTGAATAGTTTTTCATTAATGTTGTTGGAAACCGATGTACTTGCAGATAAACTAGTGCTATTTGTTTTAGCCTTTCCTGTACTTCATGCATTTCACACATCTTCTGTCTATTCCTGACATTCGAACAAAGTGTTTTACAGCAGTTTGTATTTAAAAAAAAAGGTTTTACACAGTTGTCCTAATTGATCAATAATTAAAATTGTTAAAATCAAGTACATATTATGTCTGTCTTTGAACTTGAGATAATTTCTTTCCCGACTTCTCAGATACTTTGAAACTTTTAATCAGGTGTTTTTGTTGTGGGAAACTAAGTTTTGCAGCTGGTTTTTGAAGCATGTTTTTGTAGTTGTAAAAAGTGTGTTTACCTATACCAGCTTATGTTTTTGGCGTGGTTTATCCACACTCATATAAAGGACAGCGAGAGAGTGACATGTCAGATAAACACATTTAATCATAACACTAGAACATTATTTGACAATTTTTGACAAGCTAATACAAGTACAGCATCCACACATCACAGTAACGTATACGGTGAAAGGCAGCAGCAGATAACGCTTTCTCACATGCGTTAGGCCAGGAGATGAAGGTGTGTCCTATTGTGCAAAATGGCCTTCAGTACTTCCATGATGATCCTGTGTGCAGAGGACTGCGAGACATGAAATTTGTCAGACATCTCCCTGAAGCTGTTCTGGTTGGCCATGTACCACAGGAACATCAGGACCTTCTTTTCTACAGGGACTGGTGCTGCACCTGACAGTGCTCCTTCCTTATGCCTTTCTCCTGCAGCTGCATCATTACAGATGTGAACTGGGTCTTGTTGACTCTGAAATGACGCACAAACGTGTTGTCATCCATGTTCAACATCAACTCCCATTGAGAACCAGTCTTCAATATTATTCCATGTGTCCGTAGGTTTGTGTGTATCAGCAGAATCCTAAAATACAAAGAAATCATTTCAAGTTTAATAACAATTTTAACAATAAACAGTAAAACATGTCTGCTGATGCATGCTCAATAATCCAGGTAGAAATTTTTTAAAAAGCTAAGTGGTCCTCTGGACATTCAAAAAACAAAGCAAGAAAACACTTTTTTTTTGTTGTTGCTTTGTTTAGTTTTTTGAATGTCCAGAGGACCACACTTAGCTTTTATTTATGTCTGCTAATTATGCTGCGGTAGTAAAAAAGAACAGAAAACCTCATGTTCAGCACTTTCTGACTTTATTTATCTAATGATAACTTCTGTACTGCTGCTATTTTCCTAAAAGAGATCGAATTAAAACTATAAAATAGATGTGAAAGAAGAGCCTCGATCATAATGATCAAAAATAAGCTTATTTATTTTAAAAAATACTGGTTGAAACAACATACCTGGTTAACGTTTCAAGAGCCTCAGAATTGCTCTTCAACTTGGGTGTACACTTGGGTGTACACTTGAATGATAACCTCAGCTGGAGCAACAACACCACCAGCCTGATCAAGAAAGGTCATCAGAGACTCTACTTCCTCAGACGGCTGAGACGTGCTGGTCTGAGCAGCCCAGTCCTCACCTCCTTCTACAGGTGTGCAGTGGAGAGCATCCTGTGCTCCAGCATCAACGTGTGGCATGGAGGCTGCACAGTTGAAGAGAGGAAAGCTCTGCAGAGAGTGGTGAAGGCTGCACAGAAGTCTGTTGGAGTCAGTCTCCCCACCATCACAGACATTTACACCTCCAGATGCAGGAAAAGAGCCACCTGCATCATGAAAGACCTCACTCATCCAGCACACTCACTCTTTGCCCCACTCCCCTCAGGACGGAGGTTGAGGAGCATCAAGTGTAGAACCACTAGACTGAGGAACAGCTTCTACCCTGAGGCTGTTAGACTCATGAATAAATAAAAATAAAATAAAAAAATAAACACTGCAAAATATCACATCATACTGATGCTGATCTGTTTTCTTGTTGCTGTATTCATCTGTGTTCATCTGTGACCATCTGCTCATACAAACTCATGTTCGTGCTGCTGTGTATTACTAGTTGATGTTTTTCTTAGTTAGTTCTAGATGTTATTACTGTTTTTCTCTTTCATTTGTTGTTGGATGTAACTGGGACCTCGTGTACATAATCTCGTTTTCATCTCATGTACCACATGCGGTGCAAATGACAATAAAGACTCTCTGACTCTCTGACTCTGACTCTGAACTTCGCTGCTAATTGGTCTAGAAACCTTTTATTAATCCAACAAAGCAAGAACAACAACAGCCTTGTAGCGGGCGTCCATCTTGTTTTGGTCGTCGCTCCGACAAGCTAACTGGAACGCATTCAACTCGGAAATACCGTCATTCCGGGTTCCTAATTCCGACTTCCGATGCAACTGGAACGCAGCATAACATGCATGGTTTTGGATTGTGAGAGGAAACCGGAGCACCCGGAGAAAACCCACGCATGCAGGGAGAGAACATGCAAACTCCACCCAGAAAGGCCCCCGGACCGGGATTTGAATGGGGGACCTGCTCGCTGAGAGGCAGCAGCTCTACCAGTTGTGCAACCATGCTGCCCAAGAGGTATGGTTCTCAGTGGACAGTAATACGAACATGATCTTTGGTATGATTTATTGCTGTACAGTAATTACACTACCCAACAGTATTCATCCATCCATCCATCCATTTTCGTCCGCTTATCCGGGGTCGGGTCGCGGGGGTAGCAGCCTAAGTAGGGAGGCCCAGACTTCCCTCTCCCCAGCCACTTGGAGCAGCTCCTCTGGGGGAATCCCAAGGCGTTCCCAGGCCAGCCGAGAAACATAGTCCCTCCAGCGTGTCCTGGGTCTTCCTCTGGGTCTCCTCCCGGTGGGACATGCCCGGAACACCTCACCAGGGAGGCGTCCAGGAGGCATCCTAACCAGATGCCCGAGCCACCTCAACTGGCTCCTCTCGATGTGGAGAAGCAGCGGCTCTACTCCGAGTCCCTCCCGGATGACTGAGCTTCTCACCCTATCTCTAAGGGAGAGTCCAGCCACCCTGCGGAGAAAACTCATTTCAGCCGCTTGTATCCGAGATCTTGTTCTTTCGGTCATAACCCAGAGCTCATGACCATAGATGAGGGTGGGAACGTAGATCGATCGGTAAATTGAGAGCTTTGCCTTGTGACTCAGCTCTCTCTTCACCACGACAGACCGGTACAGCGCCCGCTTCACTGCGGATGCTGCACCTATCCGCCTATCGATCTCACGCTCCAGTTTTCCCTCATTCGTGAACAAGACCCCGAGATACTTAAACTCCTCCACTTGGGGAAGGACCTCCTCCCCGACCCGGAGAGGGCATGCTACCCTTTTCCGGCTCAAGACCATGGCCTCGGATTTGGAGGAACTGATCCTCATCCCGGCCGCATCACATTCAGCTGCAAACCGCTCCAGCGAAAGCTGTAGATCACGAACTGATGAAGCCAATAGGACCACATCATCTGCAAAAAACAGAGAAGCGATTCTAAGGCCACCAAAACGGATCCTCTCAACACCTTGGCTGCGCCTAGAAATTCTGTCCATAAAAGTTATGAACAGAATCGGTGACAAAGGGCAACCTTGGCGGAGTCCAACTCTCACAGGAAACGAGCCCGACTTACTGCCAGCGATGCGGACCAAGCTCTGACACCGGTCGTACAGGGACCTAACAGCCCGTATCAAAGGGCCTGGTACCCCATACTCCCGGAGTACCCCCCACAGAACCCCCCGAGGGACGCGGTCGAATGCCTTTTCCAAGTCCACAAAGCACATGTAAACTGGTTGGGCAAACTCCCACGCACCCTCCAGGACCCTGCTGAGGGTGTAGAGCTGGTCTAGTGTTCCACGACCAGGACGAAAACCACACTGCTCCTCCTGAATCCGAGGTTCGACTATCCGACGGACCCTCCTCTCCAGAACCCCTGAATAGACCTTACCAGGGAGGCTTAAGAGTGTACCCATAATACCCATAATGCATAGGGAAAACGTAGGACAGACACGAATCTCTGTCATCATGTTAGAATCTCACAGAATGCGGTCAGGATTGTCGTGGAGAACAGGATCTGTGAGTTTGGTGGTCCTATCACTGCGTAAATGAGACCCATGTAAAACCCATGTGTGTACCTTGAAGAATATCTACCTGGGACTAAACGGGGTCCCAACTGGGCTAAAAATATGGGTAATAAGTGGGTTTGTCCACAGTTTCTATGGTGGCCCCACATGGGTTTGCCCAGATAGATTTTAATATGCCCTGACTGGGCTTTCAGTGGGACCCAGATGGTTAACTTACATGAGGTCCATTAAAGACCCACGTGTGTTCTTTCATGATTATTTACCTGGGTCTAAATGGGGTCCCAGCTGGGCTAGAATATGGGTAACAAATGGGTTTATATGCGGTTTCCATGGTGGCCCTACACTGGTTTGCCAATACAATTTTAATGGGTACTGACTGGGCTTTCAGTAAGACCCAGATGGTTAACTTACATGACACCCATGTAAGACCCATGTGTGTACTTCAAGAACAGTCTTAATGGGGTCCCAGCTGGGCTAAAATAAGTGTGGCTTCCATGTTGGCCCCACGTGGGTTTGCCTATATAGATTTTAATGGGCCCTGACTGGGCTTGTAGTTGGACATAGATCGTTAACTTAAAAGCATGTACTTTCATGAATATTTACCTGTGCCTTAATGGTGTCCCAACTGGGCTAGAATATGGATAACAAGTTGTTTTTGTCTACATTTTTTATGGTGGGCCCATATGTGTTAACCCACATGGGTTTAACGGGCCCTGAATGGGTTTTCAGTGGGAACCAGATGGTAATGCCTTAGTCCTAAAGGAACAATTGGGACTTTCTCAACTAAGCAGAAGTGAACAAAATAAGATGAAAAATGTCTTTTGGTCAAGGTTCTTTAAAGGCTAATGTGAATTATTGTCAGTATTACTTTTTACCTCTGCTGAGTAAACGTTTATTATGTGAATAGAATAGAACTTCTTTAAAGGTGAAGTCTGCAGTTTCTGTAGAACATCAGCACTTAGAAAAATTTCAACAAGCTAAGCATTCTGATCCCTCCCCCTCAGAGCCATATATGGCTCTGCCCCCTTGTGGTCTGTTGAAATTCAAATTCAAGCTCTGTTTTTATTGGCTGATTCAAATTCAAGCTCTGTTTTTATTGGCTGGTTACAAACTTTGTTTTTATTGGCTGGAAAATGGCGGGTCACTTTTTCTTTTTGGAAATGCTTATTTACCACCTGGAGAAGCAAGGGGACAATATATATATTTTTTTTTTCAGAGATTACCTCTCTAACATCAATCTAGTGACAGAGTGAAGAAATATGTTTAAAATATATTGTTAGAAAAGTTACATATAGCAGCTTTAACAAAAAACCCAAACATAAAACATGGCCAAAACAAACTACTGTACAAGAAATGCTCTTTTAAACAAAGAAATTTTAATGTTTTGCATAGTGTTGTTCAACATCTACAAAATTATTTAAGACAGCATTTCTGAAAATAATTGAAATTAGTTTTTACTTAAAGCTGCTATATGTAACTTTTCTAACAATATATTTTTAACATATTTCTTCACTCTGTCACTAGATTGATGTTATAGAGGTAATCTCTGAAAAAACTAAAAAAGAATATTGTCCCCTTGCTTCTCCAGGTGGTAAATAAGCATTTCTAAAAAGAAAAAGTGACCCACCATTTTCCAGCCAATAAAAACAAAGTTTGTAACCAGCCAATAAAAACCGAGCTTGAATTTGAATCAGCCAATAAAAACAGAGCTTGAATTTGAAATTCAACAGTCCACAAGGGGGCAGAGCCATATATGGCTCTGAGGGGGAGGGATCAGAATGCTTTGCCTGTTGAAATTTTTTCTAAGTGCTGCAGTTCTACAGAAACTGCAGACTGAACCTTTAAAAAAAAAGACAAACACACACACCGGTTTGTTAGTTTTATATAGTCCCTCGTTTATCACAGGTGTTTGGGACCATGAGGTGCGCTGGACCATGCGTATTGCTGGTGGGACCACGCCCACTAGCGATAAGTGAAAAACAGCAAAGTAGGATAGTTCAAGTTCAGTCAACTTTTGTCATGACACGTGCCAGGCTGCAATCACACTCATCACCTGTTACTCCCAAACTCCCTTCTTAAATAAACAATTTAAATTTTAATACTACTGTACAGTATATACAATATTTTACATAAACAACACATGCTGTATGGATTGTTTATTTAAAATATTGTATACAGTATTTAAATTTAAATTGTTTAGGAGGGAGTTTTGGAGTAACAGTATATATATATATATATATATATATATATATATATATATATATATAATATATATATATATATATATACAAAGTGCGCTCTCAGGACATGATTACCTGCAGTGTTCCATCAGTGAGAACTGAGCTTGGCAAAAGGGTATTCTCCTACTCCACTCCTGTTTTTTGGATTATCTAACAAAAAGATCTGAAGAGCTCGATCTTGACCTCTCTAAATGGCTTTAAGAATCTGTTGGAATCCTGGCAAAAACCAATGCAGATATGTTCCTGTTTTTGATTTTATACATCAGACTTATAATTTGTCTGTTTTGATGCTTTGACATTTTTGTTTTAACTTGTAAAAAAAAATCTGGATGCCTCTCTTATGATTGTCTATTCTTGATTGTCTAAGGAAAATCTTACGTTGCTGTTGTCATCATTCTTTGTTTGTAACCAGGTCTCTGTTGTAAATGAGTCCTCGAGGCTCAATGGGATTAACCTGCCTAAATAAAGGTTAAATGAATGAAATAGTAATTCAATTTGAACAAGATCCAAAACAATAGATTCTGTGGGGAAACAAGTTCTGTTTAACTACTATCTTATGGTGAGCTTAAATCTAAAAAAGCTAAAAGTCTGGTCCTCTGGTCCTCATTCAAAAAACAAAACGCCACAATGTTAGCAGGTCGCTTTCGTAAATGAGCCCATGAGGTTCAAAAGATTTACCTGACTAAATAAAGGTTGAATGAATGTTTGAATGTCCAGAGGACCACTTTTTTTTAGATGCAAATAGATAACTTTTAGTGCCCCCTGGTGGTTTCATGATGCAATAAAAAATAATCTCATAATACAAGGATTTCTTACTATGGAAAAACAGCTGAATTGTGAGTTTGAAGCTAATTAAAGAGAGATAAAAACACAATTTTAATTTTATTTGGAGGTCAATGGAACAGATTTGGCCTTGAGGGATACCACAGGGAGAATTTGATACTAAACTCAACGAGGCTGTGATAGATCCTAATAACTTTTAGTGCTCCCTGGTGGTTTCATGATGCAATAAAAAATAATCTCAAAATACAAGGATTTATTACTATGGAAAAACAGCTGAATTGTAGAGTTTAAAGCTAATTAAAGAGAGATAAAAACACAATTTTAATTTTATTTGGAGGTCAATGGAACAGTTTTGGCCATGAGGGATACCACAGGGAGAATTTGATACTAAACTCAACGAGGCTATCCTGTATAAATAAAGGTTGAATGAAAAAAGGTCAGTTTTGTTGCTAATCTTTCACATTGATACGTCCCCTATCTATGTAATAAACATTTGATAGAAAAAGAAAATCCTTTAGGATTTGTGTAAAGATAAAATTTTACACACACGCGCACGCGTGCACCCCCATACACATACACACAATATGCAATATTGTGTACAGTTATATATATATATATATATATATATATATCTATCTATCTATCTATCTATCTATATATATATATATATATATATATACTATCTATCTATCTATCTAT
>JBBPBX010011022.1:42389-56786 GCA_038048925.1 Garcialebias charrua | reverse complement strand
TGTGCGCTCAACCACCTGGAATGGGCCGGTCCAGCGTGGCTCCGCCCACCTTCCGTTTCGTGACCCTCAGAAGCACCCAAGGTGTCAACGGGCATTCAGGCCTTTCTTCCTGAGGGGTACTGGACTCAGGGATCTGTAGATGGAAACTGGACAAAAGACCTGTTAGTGTTTCCATGTAACTCTCATGTGACATTTTCACAGTTTCTTCAGAGGGCCATCCAACGTTTTGTTGTGGCCCTGGAAATGCCCTCCCCGTCGTTAACTCATAAGGAGTGAAACCTGTACCCCGGTTCACAGAGGCTCTGACCGCCATAAGGGCTATGGGCAGAGCGTCAAGCCAATTAATTTTTGTCTGTGCACAGATTTTAGCCAATTTTTCTTTCAGATTTCTGTTCAAACGTTCGACCTTCCCCTGCGACTGGGGGTGATAGACGGACCCAAATGCGTGTTTTAGGCCTAAAGCCTTTTCAACCATCTGCAGATCTGCATTTTTGAAATGTGTACCATTATCTGACCTGATTTTAGAAGGAAAACCATGACTTGGAATGTAATGATTGATTAAACATTTTATGACCGTTTTCCCGTCTTCTTTTTTCGCTGGCCATGCCTCTGGCCATCCGGTGAACGCATCAACGCAAACCAGTAAGTATCTGAATCCCTTTACCGGCTCGATCATGTCCGTGTAATCAATAATTATCTCATAACCGGGTGTCATCTCGGTCGGAAATTTGCCGTGTTCGTGCGGTTTCATCGATGGTTTCGAGTTATGTAAGGAGCACACGGTGCATTCCTTCACAAATGCTTTAAGCAACGAATTCAAGTGTGGGTGCCACCAGCTGACAATGTTTTTCTCATTTGGTGGGACCCGACATGTGCGAGTCCATGTGCTTCATCCAAAACTCTCCTCTTCAGGCTCAGAGGAAGAACCCATCTTCCATCTTCAGGATGTATCCACAATCCATCTGGTCTCACTTTAGCTCCATGGTCCAGCCACACTGTTTTTTCTTCAGGAGCCGCCCCTTGTTGACAGCAAGCTACAGAGACCTCATCCCATCTCATGGCCCTCTCTTCTTCTGGTGTGACCATCACCATCTGACTCCAATTGATGTATCCCGATGCTCTTTTTGCTTCCAAATCAGCTTGACAGTTGCCTCTGGCTGTCTGGGATTCTGTGTCTGTGTCATGTCCCTTGCATTTTACAATTGCTACTTCCTTTGGTAGCATTAAAGCTGTGGCAAGCTCCCTCATGTCTGCCTCATGTTTGATTGGCTTACCATTTGCTGTCAGAAAGCCTCCTCTGCTCCACTGAGCTAGTTCAGTATGCACCGCTCCACATGCATATGCTGAGTCGGTGTATATGGTGATCTTTTCGCCTTCTGCCCACTGTATTGCAGAGATCAGAGCCCTGACCTCTGCCCTCTGAGCTGACTATGACCCCTGCAGCTTTTCACACACTAGTGTGTCATAGCCCTGCTCTGTCTGACGCACCACAGCAAAACCAGCACTGAGCTGACCATCCTGTCCACGAAAACAACTTCCATCACAAAACACCACGTGTCCTCCCTCTAATGGTGTGGCCTGTAAATCTGGCCTGACTTTGTCATCCACCTCAACTCTTTTTTCACACACATGTGGCTCACCCGCCACTCCCAACCTGTCTGCCATGTTAATCCCTTCGTGTGTGAACAACAAGTTAGGTGCTTCCAGGACTTTGTTGATTCTCTGCTGTCTCAGTGGTGTCATGGTGAAGTTCTGTGAGTTCACAAATGCAACTACACTGTGTGATGTCAAAATATTCAGTGAATGACCCATTACCAAATGTGCAGTTTTCTGAACCAGCTTAGCCACTCCTGCTGCGTGCTGAGTGCATGGTGGATGTCTCTTCTCCATGTTGTCAAGTAAACAAGAAACATACATCAAAACTTTGCGCCCTCCTGCATGTTTCTGAAACAGGACGCCGTTTATCACCCCGTCTGTTTCAGAGACATCAAGGTAGAAGGGACGCCCATAATCTGCTAACGCCAACTCTGCTGCGCTGCTCATCTGTTGTTTCACATTGATAAATGTTCTCTCAGCTTCCTCATCCCAGTCTAGCTGTGCAGTGGGGTTTCTCATGCCTTTTTGTTTAACCAAAGCGCGCAAAATCTGTGTTTGTCCTGCATAATCTGGGATATAATTTCTGCTATATCCTGTCAGACCGAGAAATGACAGCATCTCTTTTACTGTCTGTGGTTTTGGATGATGCAAAATTGTGTCTCGATGTGAAGATGAAAGGCCCGCTCCCTTCTGAGAGATCACTCTCCCCAGGAAGGACACCTGTCGTCTTACCGCCTGTAATTTAGTTCTACTGACTTTGAAACCAGCAGCGTGTAAGTGTTCAAGGACTGATTGGGTTGCTGCCAGTGAGTCCTCGACAGTATGACTGGCGATCAATAGATCATCAACATATTGAATGAGGACTGTGTCCTGTGGGAGTGGCACCTTACTCAGAACCTGTTTCAAGACTTGGTTAAAGATTCCAGGAGTGAGCGCAAAACCTTGGGGGGCTCTTTTATATTGGAGTTGTTCGCCCCTAAAGGTAAATGAAAAAATGTCTCTGCATTCTTCTGCTAGTGGCAGACAGAATAATGCGTTTGCCAAATCCAGGCAGGTGAACCATTCATGTTGTGGTGTCAAATTGTTTAACGCCACGTATGGGTTTGGAACCGGGACGGTTTGGGTAATTAAAAGTTTATTAATCGCCCTCAAATCATGCGCCATGCGGAATTTTCCTGTGTTCCCTTTTGGCACAGGTAAAATGGGTGTGTTCCAATTAGACTGTGAAGGTTCTAGCACTCCACTCTCTTTTAATCCTTGGATTGTTTCTGCAATACCCTCCTCTGCAATTTGTTTGTGAGGATATTGTTTAATCCACAGTGGGTGAGTAGTTTGGACCTGAAACGTTATGGGCGGGCAGGCAATCAGTCCCACATCCGTGGGGCCTTTTGACCACAACGCCTCAGGCATGCTATCAATCAGCTGACCGGCGCGCGGGTGGTCAGTTTGTTCACGACCGTGCTCCATGGGGAGCTCTTCATGTTGCATTATAGCTACATCATGTGCAATAGACTCAATTGCAAAACACCCGCAGCTCGTTGAATGCCAGACAAGTGGTGTGGGTGTTTTTACCCAGTCTACGGCTTCTGAAGCCCGTTTTACCATTGGTCCCAAGTCTTTAGCCTGAAATTTTGGATTCAAACCTAGTGAAATATGAGGCACAGCTTCGGTGCCCATCATATACCACTCCTGCTGTTCAGGGGTTAAATTAACAATTGCAGCTACTCCCTCTGCTCCCACATAGAGATTACCTGTTGTGATTGGCCAAATTTTACCCTCTATTTGCTCTGCAAAGTGTTCCTGAAACACCTCATCTCCTCTTCTGTCGTAAAAGAGGGTGACATGTGGAGGGTCTGGTGGAGTCGAGTACGGCTGGAGTTCCTGTATCTGTGGTTTCCACGCAAGATAAGCAGAATAGATGCCTCCTCCGCCCATGACTTCAGGTTCAAGTAGCCCCCAGTACATGTCAGCGTATTCATTTTGTACTGGTTGTATCACACACTGTGAGTGGGTAGTGGTGAACTGGCCACATTTCAGTGAGGTGCCGTCCGGCAACCTCACCATGAGTCCATCTGATGAGCATAGGATTGAAGCTCCCAGTCGGATCAGCATGTCTCTTCCCAGCAGATTGGCGGGTGCATTTCTTGCCACCACGAATGGATGTCTCAGAGTCTGTGTTCCCACTCTTATGAGTAGTGGGCTCGTTACAGGCAGTCTTTGTGTGGCCCCAGAAAATCCAATCACCTCCACTGACCTATGTGACAGTTCGCAGTCAGGTGGGGTGTGAGTCACTGTTGAAAAGGTCGCTCCTGTGTCGACCAGAAATTGCAAGCTCTCATTTCGCACTTGCACTTCAATGGTTGGGTCTGCCCCTCCCCCAACGCTCAGGATTTTCTGTGGGGTGTCTCATTGTTGTTGGAAGCCTCGTCCCCCTGTCGTGAGGGAAGGCTGGACTGCCTGCTGCTGCGGTAGAGTCTGTTGCAGTGGTTGTGGTTGAGGTAGTTGTTGTTGAGGTAGCTGCTGTTGACCTCCCATCTGCTGAAAGGGTTGCGGTGCGCTCATGGGTTGTTGTTGGTACAACTGTTGTTGGCCCATGGGTTGCTGGTACAACTGTTGCTGACCCATGGGTTGCTGCTGACCCATGGGTTGTTGGTACGGCTGTTGCTGTCCCCACATTTGTTGCTTGTGGATGCAGCTGCGCGCCCAATGTCCCAGCATTCCGCAAACGTAACAGGCACCCATCTGCTGCCCCCCTTGTGGAGCCCCTGTGTTCCAGGTTCCCCCTCGCCCTCTCTGACCTCCTCCCCTGCCTCGTCCAGCTCCTCTTGCTGGATGTCCACCTCTGCCTCGCGGGCCAGGAGTTTCAGACCACTGTTGCATAGCAACCACCCCAGAGGCGTCTACTGCCCCTCCTGTTTCTTTAGAGTTACCTTGTACTTCTTGTACCATTAATTGTTTTTTCTCTTTTGCTTTTTTCTCATCATTATGTGTTTGTCTGGCACTGGAGAGCTGGAGTTTAATCAATTGATTCTTTGCAATCTCTAATTCGGCTGCCTCTTTATCCTCCTGTTTTTTAACATACTTCAAACGATGTACGACGTGCTTCTCCCACCGGTCTGGTGAGGCCGTGATCATGTCAGGATTTTTCTCCATCTCATCGACCACATCAGCCGGGAGTCCGTCGAGAACCGCTTTTCTGAAATATGGCCGTTGCTGAAGGCATTGTGCCCGCTCACCTGTGACCTTCTCCCAAGTCTCTTTACATTGCTGAATGAATGTATACGGATCGATTGTTCGGTCCCACCGAAACTCAGGGACTTGTTCCCCCACTGGCAGAGGGTACAGCGCTTTTATAATTGGACCAATATCCATATACGCGTCTTCTAAAGGAGTGTCGTCAGGAACCTCTGCGATCCTGTATCGGTATCCTCCGAGCAATATCTGCGAATTCAGGTATGTTTGGAACGTGTTTGGATTAGCGCAACGTGCAAATGTGGCATTTAGATCTCCCACTGACAACTTGACCCCCACAGTAAGAGAATTAAATTTATCCAACCATCTCGCTGCTCCTTCCGACAAATCCGGCAGTTTATCAATAAGAGCATCCACATCGCGTATGTTATAAGGCTTATACCTGGTCACCTGACCTAATGGACCCCTTGTGGTCATCAACGGCAGCTGAGTTCCCTTATACAGCCTTTCACTTAACTGCCTCGTCTCATCTTGTTCATCTCTAGGTGGGAGGTCCCTAGGTGAGGGGTATGCCTGTGCGCTCGAATATCCCAGCTCAGATTTAGTGTACCATTCCTCCTCTGCCCTGCTCGGCGGCTCACATACTGGACTGTCTGGGCGTACCTGTGGCCTCCCTCTCACCAACTCGTCTTCTGACTCAGCCACGGTACCTGACACTGACCCCTTAAAAAAGAACTTTTTCTTCCTCTCAGTCTGTGGATCACCTGCATGTTTGCTCCTTTGCTCCCTGCTCTGGGGGGGCCGTAGCACCCCCTGCCCATCTCCTCCTCGTAGCGTCTCGCAGCTCGACTCTCTTCCTCTCTGTCATAGTCACGTGGACGTGGAGACATTGAACCTGGCCATTCCCTATCTCTTCTCTCATCAGCATAACTGAATTCCCGCTCAACTTCACTACGGAAATGTTGTGCTCTCTGACCCCTCATTCTGTCCTCCATCGCGGTCCCAACACGGACCTGCTCCTTATCCTCGGTGTCATCTTCTTCAAACCTCCTCTGACCTCTCCTTCTTGGAAACAGAGGATACTGTCCCGCTGATGGAGCAGGAGGAGCGGTGGCCTTGACAGCATATGGAGGCGGTGTTGTTTTTTCTTCTATTTCTGCACTGCTGTCTGTCTCTCCAACCTTCTGTACACTCTGAGCTAACAGAGCTAACTGCTTGTACACATCCACTAATTGCTTTTGTTGTTGGTGATTTTTATTAAGCTTAGTGCGCTCCCAAAATGATGTACAAATTGTTTGTTTAATTTCTATGTCATCAAGCAATTTTTGCTGTTCTTTCACTTTTGTCCAAACTAATTGTGTTAGGTTTTCTGTTGATTTTTCTGAATTTTCTGCTGCCCTCACAATTTGTATAATTAACGCATCTAATTGTTTGCACTTACCAGGGTCTTCTGCATGAATTATGCCTATCACCGCCTGAACCCTGATCAATTGTTCCTGTACAGATTCTTTTTGACAGGTCTGTTTTTCCTTTATGTGTGCCATGATCGCCTTCTCACAACATTCACTCAAAAAGCTTTATTTCACAATTGTTTCTCCCATCCACTGAGTTATTTTGTGTAACACAGTAAAAAAAGTCTGAAAAAAGTCTGAGGAGCTCCCTCTCTGTTCAGGCTTTTATTTCTGTGTTAAACAACAGCTCCCTCTGTTGGACGCTCATGGCAACACCACACACCAGTCACATGAAGAATACCTTAAACACACACATCTGAGTCCACACAAACATTTATCAGACAATTAAAAATTCCTAATTTGAAACTAATTGAGATCTCTTTTCCCTAAAATGACGATTCACATTAAAAAACTTAAAGAAATGCGACGCAAAGTATTTTAAAACGAATTAAACATAAGACCAAATCATGCACCCTCTCTGGGGTTGCTTTTTTTCTTTTTTTTTTTCTACAGACCTCTGCGGTCACCTCCCCCAGTGCGATTCCACTGCGCTAGTTTGCAAGTCTAGCGCAAGGCACTCTGGGAGCTGTAGTTTTCACCTCACGCGTGAACTTCCGGCGACCCCTCCACGACGCCAGGCATCGGTTACGTACGACCTCCAAAACAAGCTGCGGCTGTCCAACTACTCACGATCGGCCGTGAAACAAGTTGAACGACCTCACCAGCTACTCAAAGGATCGAACGTACCGGAAACGCTTTTCTAAACAAGACAGTGAAACAAGTCTTCGTGACTCCCGCTACTCACGCGACGAACGGATCCGCCCCTCGTGAAACAAGCGGCCACAAACGGCTACTCACGGCCTGAACAGAAAACGTTTATTCCCCAAAAGTAAGTAATTAGAACCTCAACGTTCGATCACCTCGTGATTACTTTAATCAGACGTGTGCGCGCCCCACACGCTCCTCGGCCGCTCTCGGGCGGGGAGGGGCCGTGGCCCACTGGTCCCGAACCGAACAGAACCGGCACTCGTCTGCTTACTCTGAAACCAGCATCTGTGAACTACTTTTAACCAACCAAATTATTTATTTTAACTTAACAAGAGTCCTTTATCGCGAGAGACTCTCGTGTACTTCAGTGCAGTAAATTTGGATATTAGGCCAAATTGTTGTTTTGAGTAATTCACGGTGCAACTTACCTTTCTGTTGTTTTTTGGGCCCACCGCACTCTCAGTCCACGAAGTTCTGCTCGTCTATTTCAACAGGCCACCTGGTTCATCACGTCGGCTGGTCACCAGAGTCGGTAAACAAACTTCGTTGGTCGGTACACTTTCGTCGCCATCGGCAGGTAAACAAACTTCGTTGGCCGGTACACTTTCGTCACCGTCGGCCGGTATACACACATCGTCGGCCGGTACACTTTCGTCGCCGTGGGCCGGCAAACAAACTTTGTCGGCCGGTACATTGTCGTCGGCCAGAACAGTGTCTACGTCGTCGTCCGGAACACTGTCTTCGTCATCGGCCGGAACACTGTCGTCGGCCGGAACACTGTCGTCGTCGGCCGGAACACTGTCGTCGTCGGCCGGAACACTGTCGTTGTCGGCCGGAACACTGTCGTTGTCGGCCAGAACACTGTTGTTAGAACCCCTGTCGTCAGGACCCATGGAGACGTTGTCTGGCGGGGAGACGTTGTCTGTCGGGGAGACGTCATCTGGCGCTGTCGAAGAGTAGTCGTTGGGCGCTGAGACGGGCAAGGAGTAGTCGTCGAGCGCCGAGACGGGCGAGGAGTAGTCGTCGGGTGCCGAGACGGGCGAGGAATAGTCGTCGGGCGCAGAGACGGGCGAGGAGTAGTCGTCGGGCGCCGAGACGGGCGAGGAGTAGTCGTCGGGCGCCGAGACGGGCGAGGAGTAGTCGTCGGGCGCCGAGACGGGCGAGGAGTAGTCGTCGGGCGCCGAGACGGGCGAGGAGTAGTCGTCGGGCGCCGAGACGGGCGAGGAGTAGTCGTCGGGCGCCGAGACGGGCGAGGAGTAGTCGTCGGGCGCCGAGACGGGCGAGGAGTAGTCGTCGGGCGCCGAGACGGGCGAGGAGTAGTCGTTGGGCGCCGAGACGGGCGAGGAGTAGTCGTCGGGTGCCGAGACGGGCGATGAGACGTTGTTGGGCGCAGAGAAGGGCGATGAGATGTCGTCGGGCACCGAGATGGGTGATGAGACGTTGTCTGCTTCGTCGAGCGGCGAGACGTCTGCGGCGCTGGGACCCTCTGTCGAGCGGCGAGACGTCTGCTGCGCTGGGACCCTCTGTCGAGCGGCGAGACGTCTGCTGCGCTGGGACCCTCTGTCGAGCGGCGAGACATCTGCGGCGCTGGGACCCTCTGTCGAGGACGAGGCGTCTGCGGCGCTGGGACCCTCGTCGTTGGGACCCTCGTCATCGGAACCCTCTGAGACGTTGCCGTCGAGACGTCTGCTTCGGTCGGTGAGTCTGCCCTCGAGACGTCTGCAGCAACCGAAGCGTCGAGGTCTGCAGCAGCCGAAGCGTCGAGGTCTGCAGCAGCCGAAGCGTCGAGGTCTGCAGCAGCCGAAGCGTCGAGGTCTGCAGCAGCCGAAGCGTCGAGGTCTGCAGCAGCCGAAGCGTCGAGGTCTGCAGCAGCCGAAGCGTCGAGGTCTGCAGCAGCCGAAGCGTCGAGGTCTGCAGCAGCCGAAGCGTCGAGGTCTGCAGCAGCCGAAGCGTCCGAGGTCTGCAGCAGCCGAAGCAGTTCGAGGTCTGCAGCAGCCGAAGCGTCGAGGTCTGCAGCAGCCGAAGCGTCGAGGTCTGCAGCAGCCGAAGCGTCGAGGTCTGCAGCAGCCAAAGCGTTGTGGTCTGCAACAGCCGAAGCGTCGAAGTCTGCAGAAGCTAGAGGCGGTGGAGTCTGGACTGCAGCAGCTGAAGAACCAGGGACCAGAGATGGCATGTACTTTGCCACAAAAGCTGCCTGCCAACGTTCCAGCTCCTCCTGCTCCTCCAGAAAGCGAGGGCTGGGCTGTACATCAGGTGGCGAGCGAGGAGGAGATGGACAGCGGGGTGCAACGGCGAGGCGAGGTGGAGAGGGATGAAGCTGAGAGTCGGTGGTCTTGCCTCTCCTTTGCCGCCTTTTCCTGCTGCGTTGGCGGTGCGAGGTGAGGACGGGCGCACCCCAGGTTCATCCTCCAGCTCAGCGTCATCGTCTGACCACAGCAGCAGATGCAACGAGCAATAAAGCCTCCGGCAGAGCTTAGCGTACGGCCTGTACGCCACTCTATGCGCGCATTCTGTGCGCACGCGTTCGCTAGCACAGCTCTGCTTTCGTTCTCGCGTTAAATGCTTGCGTTTTCGCTCCAAATTCTTGTTGTAATTTGAGCAGCTGCGTGAAGAGCGTCTACCTACAGGACAAACTGAGGTCGCTGATTGGTCATTTGCTGACACGCCTACTCAATTGATTGACAGGTCGAGTGGGAGACAAAAAAAAATGCATGAGCTGGCTGGGCTACAGCCGCTGCGGCGTTTCTAAACTTTATATGTTGATAAAAAGTTCTAAAAAATAAAAACAGGGAGCTTGGTCCTGCAGCCCACAGCCCACCAGGAAATATTTAGAACGTCGCGCAGCCAGATAGGACATGAGTTATTATTCGCTCGTGAGAAATTCATTCATTTCAGTCATGGAGTTGCGGAGGAGGAAGCGATTACTTGACTTTTGGCAAAAAAAAACAAAATAAAAGTCCAGTTTAGCAATGAAGAAGGGGAATTTAATTCATTTATGTAACATACAAAACAGTCCGGCGCCGGGCAATTTATTGTGAGACAACGCGCATTGCGTACGCGGTCGTAAAATTTGAGCTTTGCGTGTTCGTGCGCTTGTGCCTCGGCGTACGTATGGCGTAGTGTGGCGTACTGCCTGTACGCTGAGCGCTGCCGGGGCTTAAGCCGGCGGGGTGGAGGAAGAAGCTGGCTTAAAAGCCAGGTGGCTCCCCCAGAACTGAGACCTCATTTCCTCCTCCTCCACAAGAAGAGATGATGGTAGAATCTCCACCTCCGGGCTGTGGTGACCTCGTCTCCGGACGGGTTCAGTCCGAAACGTCCCCCACCGGATCACAGGCTCCTTCATTCATTCCTGTTTCTCCTTGTCCCGCTGAGCAGTTTTGTCTGCCTCACGGGCGAGCCATTCAAAAATACCTATTTTTCTGCTGGGCTCTTTCTGATGACCGGGGCTTTCTGTCATGATCAGCTGTTTAGTGTTTGAACCCACGTGCAGAAAAACAGACTGGCTCACGAATGTAAAATGAACAATGATTTATTTAACAAAAATAATAATGCTGATAGTGGAGCAAAAACACTTACTGAGATGAGCAGAGCAGATCACACACTGTGGAAGGACAAAGCCCCGGTGCTCAAGGAGTGAACACACAGAGTTTAAATACTGACACAAACGAGACAGTGAGGAGCACCTGGGGTGATTAGAATGAGGATCAGCTGTGAATGATTAAGGCTGAAGGCCTGAGCACAGAGAGACAGACTGAGGAGTGGGAAATGACAGAGACTGAATGAGATACACAGAAACCAGTAATCACAAAGCTCAGAATAACAAAGTATGACAGGAGGGGAACACAAAATAACATACACAAATTAACATAAAGAAACAGACAGGGACAGAGCCTGACAGTTTTCATATGATGCTATTTCTATCTTAACGTAATTCTCTTCCTGCCATTGTGTATCTGTTCCTCCTTCCTGTTCTTCTCAAACCCAGTCGGTCGAAGCAGATGGCCGCATGTCCAGAGCCTGGTTCTGCTGAAGGTTTCTTCCTCATGAGGGAGTTTTTTCCATTCCACTGTCACATTTATGTTTGCTCAATATGAGAGTTCTGTGATGGAGTTAAATTCAAAGCAGTCTGCTCCTCAGATAAATACAAAGTAGTTTTAAATTATTATTTTTATATATGAATGATTCTGTTCAGTGCCCTGAGATGACTTCTGTTTTGATTTGGCGCTATATAAATAAAATGAATTGAATTGTTTGGATACACTGCAGCAGGGATTTTGGCCTACTCCTCCAAACAGATATTCTCCAGATCTGTCAGGTTTCGGAGCTGTCACTGGGCAACATTGAGTTTCAGCTCCCTCCAAAGATCTCTATTGGGTTCAAGTCTAGAGACTGGCTAGGCCACTCCAGGACCTTGAAATGCTTCTTACGGAACCATTCCATACTTATCCAGGATGTGTTGTGGGTCATTGTTAAGGCTGGAATACACCTGAGCGTACATGAAGTACGCCACTGTACGCGCGCATTTTGTGCGCATGCTTTCGCTGCTATAGCTCAGCTTTTATCAGCTTTCAAACGCTCGCGTTCTCGCTCCAGATCCTTGTTGTAATATGAGCAGCTGCGCGCGGAGGGGACTCAACTGAGCTCGCTGATTGGTCACTTGCTGACACGCCTACTGAAATGATTGACAGCTTTCAGTCAGCTCATGAGCAGCTCGCTGAAGACCGCTGCGGTGTTCTGATGCGGTGTTTCTACTATATATGTTATAAAAAGTTCTCTCAGAAATAAAAATAATAACAGGGAGCGCTTTTCCTGCAGCACACAGCGCACCAGGGATATTTAAAACATTGCGCACCCAGGTAGGACCTGAATTCATTCATTTCATTCATCGAGTGAACGGAGGAAGAAGCGATTACTTGACTTTAGGCAAAAAAACAAAAGAAAAGGCCCGATCAGCGATAAAGAAGGGGAATTTATTTCATTTGTGTAACATACAAAACAGTCCGGCGCCGGGGAAGTTTATGGTCAGACACCGCGCATCAAGTTCGCGGTCGTAAAAAAAAAGCTTTGCGCGTTCGTGCCCTGAGGGGCTACGCGGGGCTACGCTTTTGCCTTGGCGTACGTACGTGGCGAATAGGCGTACTGCATGTACGCTCAGGTATATTTCAGCCTTTATGCTGGAAGATCCAGCCATGACCCATCTTCAATGCTCTTACTGAGGGAAGGAGGTGGTTGGATAAAATTTGCAATACATGACCCCATCCATCCTTCCTTCAATACGGTGCAGTCGACTTGTGATCTTTGGAAAAAAGTACCACCAAAGTATGATGTTTCCTACCCATGTTTCACGGTTGGGATGGTGTTCGGGTTGTACTCATCCTTCTTCTTCCTCCAAACACAGCAAGTGGAGTTGATACCAAAAAGCTTTATTTTGGTCTCATCCGACCACATGTCCTTCATGCCTCCTCTGGATCATCCAGATGGTCATTGGCAAACTTCAAATGGGTCTACAGTCTACAGGTCTACAGTTTTGTCCCTGGTGTCCTTAGATAGCTCTTTGGTCTTGGCCATGGTGGAGAGGATGGAGTAATACAGGTAACAAGGTCAAACAGGTGTAATTAATTCAGGTGAGTGTAGAGTAGGAGGGCTTCTTAAAGAAAAACTAATAGGCCTGTGAGATACAAAATCCTTGTTGGTTGTAGGTGATCAATATTTATTTCATGCAATGAAATGCAAATTAATTTTTTTTAAATCATACAATGTGATTTTCTGGATTTTTTCTTAGATTCTGTCTTTCACAGTTGAGGTATATACACTGCTCACAAAATTAAAGGGGGCACTAAAATAACACATCCTAGACCGCAATTACTTAAATATTATCATTGACAAACTTTATTATTAGCACAGTAGAATTAATTGAGAAGAAAATAACACAAAAATTATCAATGTAAATCAAAATTATTACACCAAGGAGATCAGGATTTGGATTCATAGTCAATATCAAAGTGGAAAGTAATGTGACATGCTGATTCAACGTGAGTGAATATTCCCCAAGACAAATCTAAATTAGGTTCAGCAGTGTGTGTGTGGCTTCCATGTGCCTATTTAACCTCCCAACAACACTTGGGCATGCTCCGGATGAGACGGCGGATGTTCTCCTGAGGGATCTCTTCCCAGACCTGGATTAGAGCATCACTTAGCTCCTGAACAGTCTGTGGTGCGACGTGGCCTTGGTGGATTGACCGAAACCTGATGTCCCAGATGTGCTCAATTGGATTCAGGTCTGGGGAATGGGCAGGCCAGTCCATAACATCAATGCTCTCATTGTGCAGGAAATGCTGACACACTTCAGCCTAGCATTGTCATGCATAAGAAGGAACCCAGGGCCCACTGCACCAGCATATGGTCTCACAATGGGTCTGAGGATCTCATCCCGGTACCTCATGGCAGTCAGGGCACCTCTGGCTAGCACATTGAGGGCTGTGTGGCCATCCAAAGAAATATCTCCTACACCATGACTGACCCACCACCAAACCGGTCATGCTGGAGGATGTTACAGGCAGCAGAATGTTCTCCATGGTGTCTCCAGATTCTGTCACGTCTGTCACATGTGCTCAGTGTGAACCTGCTTTCATCCGTGAAGAGCACAGGGCACCAATGGCGAATCTGCCAATTTTAGTGTTCCATAGCAAACACCAATCGTCCTGCACAGTGTTGGGCTGTGAGCACAGGCCCTATACAGTATATGGTTGTCGGGCCCTCATACCACCCTCATGGAGTTTATTTCTGATAGTTTGAGTGGAAACATGCACATTAGTGGCCTGATGGAGGTCATTTTGTAGGGCCCTGGCAGTGGACTTCCTGCTCCTCCTTGCACAAAGGATGAGGTAGTGGTCCTAATGCTGGGTTGTAGCCCTCCTATTGCACTCTCCATGTCTCCTGGTGTACTGGCCTGTCTCCTGGAACCTATTCCATGCTCTGGACACTGTGCTGAGAGACACAGCAAATCTTCTTGCCACCGCTTGCATTGATGTTCCATCTTGGATTAGCTGAACTATTTGAGCAACTTCAGTGGGCTGTAAAAAATGCCTCATGATGCTTCTACGCATGAGAGCACTAACAAAATGAAAAAGTGACTAAAAGTTCAACCAGAAAGGGTGAGAACAGAGAAATGACCTGTGGTCACCACCTGCAGAATCACTCTTTTATAGGGGTTGTCTTGCTAATTGCCTCTCATTCCACCTGTTGTGTGTTCCATTTGCACAGCAGCAGTTGAAATTGATTCACAATAAGTGTTACTACCTAAGTTGTGACATTGATTTCACAAAGGTGTGACTGATTTGGAGTTACATTGTTTTGTTTAGGTGTTCCCTTTATTTTTTGAGCAGTATAT